>JAFVLL020042737.1:0-88878 GCA_021397915.2 Tor tambroides | reverse complement strand
TGATGTGTGTGCGCCTGCGCTTCTGGTGCGCTGGGACTCGAAGCGAGGGCTCGTGGGATAGATTGTCCTTATGGACGCTGGGCTGTGGTCATCTTAGATGGATTATTGTAGCATACTATCAGACGAGTCCTACAAAAACGTATCATCCATGTTGTATTAGTCTGTCTGCTGCATTGTGAAGTTCCTGCTAGCTTATTTAAAGGAGTAATTCATCATTTACTCACCCTCGCATCTTAAACCCGCGTGACTTTCTTACATGAAACAAGAAAAGTATGAGGACTAGGACTCCAAAAATCTCAAAAAAAAAGTACCCTGATGCAACTTGCTATATATCGTCTGAAGACATTTGATAGCTTTATGTGAGCACTTTTCTGAAATTGTTTGCTGAAAATAGTCACAAAAAATACTAAAGTTTTGTCATTTCTGTCAGATGTCATAGGTTCTCATGTATCTTGAGGTGCTATGATTGAACTAAAAGAAGACACAAGTTTATTCCTTTAAGCCTTTGAGGAGTTGTACATTATGAATTTCTTTAAAATAACATAATTTGTTCAAAAGTTAGGGCTGGTAATATTTTTTGTACTGTTTTTGAAAGAAATTTCTTGTGCTCACCAAGAGTGCATTTATTTGAAGAAAAATGTTAAATATTATTACAATTTAAAATAACTATTATCTATCTTACTAAATTTTAAAATGTAATGTATTCCTGTGATGCAAAGCTGAATTTGCAGCATCATTACTCCAGTCTTCAGTGTCACGTGATCTTTCAGAAATCATTCTACATTCTAATATGATGATTTGGTGCTCAAAAATAAATATTTATTTACATTTTAGCATTATTTTAACAGTGTAGACACAGTTTAAGTATTGCTACTCATTTCACATGCAAGGAGGTTAGCCAATCAAAGCAAAGCTCATTTACATACAGTACAGTATGGAGTTACAACAACAGTTGCAAAAACAGCCTGTTTAATTCTCAGGGTCAAAGAATAGGCATGATAAACTCAATTATGACTGCTTTTGGTGCTTAGAAACCTTGACTAACATTGTAAGTGGACTTCGGGGAAAACTTTGCTTGAGTGTAAAAGTTTTTTCAATGATATTCATCGTACGTTCTCCATGAATATTCATGAAGGTCGCTAAACTTCTTCAGGAATATATTTTTGCCCATCTCTCTCCCTGACACGGAGAGCTCATCAACAGCACGTTCACTCACTCACCGCTGACAGACAGACAGGTGGGAGAGGAGTCCGTCGGATAGACAGGCCAGACAGACTGACAGGAGCGCTCCACAAACTCTCAAGGAGACAAACTCCCAGGAGAAGAGGAGCAATGACGAACTAATTACAGGCGACGGATGTTCGTTCTGGCCTTCAGATACAAACAACCACCCAGTCGCAGGCACGTGCAGGCGGTACCTACTGTAGACGAACTCATTTCTGCCCACTGGGTGACCTTTCTTCTCCTGTCGAAAACAAACGATTGGCATACATAAAAACTCTATGGGTTAAAACATTTTAAAGTCCATAACTGCTTTTTAAATTATAATATAGGTTAGCTTGTGAACTGTGTCATTATAAAGTGGGTAATTTGAGTTTGGGATCAGTGGTTTGTTCAACTTTGTAACCTTAAGTATGAGCAATAGTACGGCCCTATGATTTTCATGTGAGAAATGCAAACGGAATCACGGAATCCAGTCCTAAAAAATGAAAATTTTTATATAACGCAGAATGTCAAGGAATCTGCCACGTAAAATGAATCATATTGCAATATGGATAAGTTCTGGTAAATCTTAAAGCACAAAAAGACTATTTAATAATTATAAACTATAGTCAGATACTCAGTGTAACAGTAACAGGTTACAGATTAGAAGTTACCCTATTTATTAAAGTAATGCAACCGATTACATTTGATTACTTTTTGATTACTTTTCTAAATTTACATTTTATCCAAATTTACATTTTATCCAAAGCGACTTACAAATGAAGACAATAGAATCAATCAAACCAACTTTCAAAATCCTTCATCTATTAAATTAAAATGATAATACTTACATTTTAAAGCACAGCCACCACAAAATCAGGTCGTTCTGAGGTTAAATACCGATTTAAAATCATAACAAAAAATAGTAAATATTAATACAAGAAGTATTCCGATGTAACCCCTTTTATAATTGTTAACATTTTCAAGTAACTAATTTAATTACATATTTTTTCTCAGTAACCGTAACAGATTACAGTTACATTTATTTTGGAATTCAATTATGTAATGCCATCACTCCTCACAACAACTCGTCAAAATAAAAGTTTAGTTTAATTTGAAAACATTTATGACTGAAATATAATACTATTGCATGGTAGAATCTACTACTCAAAGTAAGGCCCCGTTTACACTAGTGCGTTTTCGTTTTAAAACGCATAACTTTTGCTACGGATACGCCTATCGTTTACACTACTCTGGCGTTTTCAAGGTCGAAAACGGAGACTTTTGAAAACGCTGCAGACCCCGTTTTAGTTTGAAAACTCCGGGGTTGCGTTTCAGTGTAAACGGACCAAAACGGACACTTTTGAAAACGATGGCGTGACTGCCCACGTTCGCTCTGCATATCCTTGACGACCGTGTATGCTCGTTATTGTACCCATAGATACATATGGGTAGATTCCCCATTCGACCACTCCAAGCACGCAGACGCGTCCACGATCTAAATAATAGGGAATCTGCGTATACATATCTATGGTTGTACCTGCATAAATGGTCATGTGACATGCGTTTTCGGTTGTGTAGTGTAAACGGAGATCGTTTCTGAAACGCAGCGGAAACGCCAGTGTAAACGTTGATCGTTTTCATGCTAAAACGCCGTTTTAAAACGAAAACGCACTAGTGTAAACGGGGCCTAATAATAATACAGTTATTTTATTTTATTTTATTTTTACAGTTAAAACATTATTTTTAAAGAATAACACACAAATATCACACAAAGTTTAATGTTTTATTTTAAACCGTAAACCTCTGTTGTGCGGCATTTTGTTTGCCAAAAAATTTAATTATTCTGATTAAATTTTAACTACATCTTAAAAGATTAATTAAAATTAATTTACAATTTAACTACATCTTAAAAGATGAATTAAATTGGTAACATTTTATGCGGCCATTTGATTACCGCCATATTTGATAACAAATTTGTATTAAGCGGTAAAACACAGAATCCAGAAAAGATACTGAAAAAAAAAATAAAACACTACTATTATTGATAAAAATTTTCATAAAATATTGTTAGTTTCATGAATTAAATTAATGATTAAAATTTAATTGAACCATTAAAAAGAAATCCAAAATTAGAGCAAAAAACATGGAATTTTGGGAAAAAAAATAAGATGGATTTCAAAGTGCCGTACAGCAGTAACCTTAGCAAATGCCACTAAAAACTGTTGCACCGGCAAGTTTGATTGACCTTCGCTGTATTCAACATGGCTTCCAAAGCTGTCTGCTTCCTCCCGGACCTCTTGATCCTCCAGAAAGAGTGGCGGAAGAAAGTCACAGTGAAGGTCTTTTCAGATTTCAGGACGAATTGTTAGCTGAATGTGGCTGGAGGTTGTGTTTGTGTGTGTGTGTGCGTTTGTGTGACGCCTTTTAAAAACTTTCTCCAGCTCTGCGGATCTGTGTAAGGCTGCAGGCTAGTGTGCAGATCTTATTTTCTGATAAGTTTGCGTGATGTCTGGGATTTTGTGGCCCTCTAACAGGTCGTAGAACAAGCTTGCAGCTCACGGGCACGACCGATGGAAAGAGCGCGGACGCTTAGCGCTAATCCATTTGAGAGCGGCGGGACACACATATCGCCTCTTGTAGGTGTGTGTTTGTGTTTGTGTTTGTTTGTGTGAGAGTGTTGAGAGTGCAGATGCTCTGTGTTTGTGGATGTGTGTAAATTAATGATATGCAGAACTTAAAGAAGTCCTGTATAATTAGTCTCTGACACGATCAGCAGGCCCACACTGAAGCATGTGTTCTTCACATCCTCCGGCATGTTTGTTTATTAAATATTTAGCTGGATCTGATTCATGTTTTTACTAGTAAGAATACTGTCAGTTCCACTTAACACATTTTACTATATTTAAATCTGCTATTTATTTCCCAAACATCAGTGTGGATGTGAAATATGCAGATATGGAGAAATCTTATGTAGTTTATGGAAGAGTTATTGGAGGCAATTTATTGAGGCCTTTGATAGCTGTTCTAAATCAGTACTTTTGTCTTGTACTCCATAATATGTATATTATATTATAATATGTACTGATGTATCTTATATAAATATCCTGCTGTATGTTGTTTTGCATCTCAAGTATATTATCTTGTTTTTAAAATATTTAGATATTTGTACTGGCAAACAAAATACCAAATTGTAAACAAACAAACAAAATTAAATAAATAAATAAAATGTGCTAATGGAGTAAGAAAAATAACTTTTTTAAATTAAGCTTATTTTTTAGGAATAAACCTTAAAATGTTTTGCATCAAAAAAAAAAAAGACTAGAAACAGGATTAAAATAAAAAAAGTAATACATATGTGTGTGTATTTACAAAACAGTATGTGTGTGTGTGTGTGCATATATATATATATATATATACACACACACACACATACATATTAGTTTTTTTATTTGAATCATGTTTTCTTTGAAATTATTTTTCTTTTCTTTTCTTTTATGTTTTGAAGTGTTGAGTAATTGAAGGATATATAATATAATATAATATAATAATACATGATATAATTATTTGTTATTTATTTTATTAGTAGTATACAATATTCTAACTAACTAACCTGATTTTGTTGTGCAGAATTATCATAGTTTTCACAAAAGATCTCTGCTAATAATGGGAATTTGCAGCAGACATTTTGAGGTTTGACCAATTTTGTCTTAAAATTGTTTATTAAAGGTTATGGATTTGTTATAATGTTTTGACTGCATTAGCAGTGACTGTTTAAATAACTGTACAGATTTGACATCTCAGAAAAACACAAAAAAATTTGGATCAGGTTCGATTTTCTATGATGGACAAAAGTTTCGGAGGCAGTGTGTAAATGTGGTTGACACAACGTGAGGTCGTATTTATTTTTTAACGTGCAAAAATTTTAGACTCAGTGTGCAAAGACCTTAAAACCCTCTCTTTGAAGTTGACGGCCTAAATTCTTTCCCTTTAAAGCACTAGTATAAATCCATTACACTTCAGACGTTCTTTACAAGGGTTAATAAATACACATACTGCTAAATGATCAGGCTTTTCTCCAGCATTAAGACAGACACAGATAGAGATGGAATGAGAGAGAGTAAGATGGCCAGCCGTGGTGGCAGACGGTCGCTGCAGTCTAATTAAATTAATGAAGACACATGTTGTCCGGTCAGCCTGACTGGGCGGCTGTCATCTCTGTGCTGGCTGGGGCCTGTCGAGGAGGGAATGGGGCCGTTTGGCTCTGGCTCGGCGCCATGAGCGTTTAACAGGCGGCGTGGTTCCGTTTCTAATCAGAACCGACCCAATCAGGACCTCATGATTACAGTGGGATGGGGACTGTGACAGTGAAGGTGAGATCAGAGCATGATGTAGACTTTCATGGATCAGCAGAACTTGTTGGAGTTCTTTAACCTCAGTGTTTCAGGTGATTCTTCCCTAGAATTCCGTAGAATAAATTCAGTAGAATAAATTCAGTGAAAGCAAATCAGTTCACTATTAAAAAAAAATAGAGCTGTAAAATGAATGATATCATTGCTGAGCACATTTGGTTTTGGAAGACTTTGGAAAGAAATGTTCAAGATTATGTTATGTTTTTTAATTGCACACTTGGTATTTTGGCACAGTGACATCACAGTGACGATCTTTTCTGAAACAAGCAAAATTATGCGTGAAAGTGTTATATTTTATTTTTTTATTTTATATTTTATTTTTAATTTAATTTTATATTTAATTTAATTTTTTATTTATTTAATTTTATGATATTTATTTTATTTTATATTTTATATTTTATTTCATTTTCATTTTTTTTTATTTTACTTTATTTTATTTTTTTATTGTATTATTTTGTTTTGTTTTATTTCATTTTATTTTATTTTATTTATTTATTTATTTATTTCATTTTATTCTTCCCCATGGACATTGGTCAGAGTTTACATATTAAATTAGTGCTGGTTCTTGGTCATTGGAGTAGGCATCATATTTAAATTGACATGAATAAAAAATAAGTCTGTTAAGGATAGATGTTTTTTTCTCCACTTGAAATATTTTGGAAATTTGCATTTTGGTTTTCATGAACAGGCTTCCATTAAAGTAAAATGTGTCATCTACCATGACAGAAGTATGTGGGTAAGTACCTGTAGCGTAGTTTGTAGTGTAGTAGAAGAATGAAGACTTTAAGTTATAGATGAAGGTGCTTCAGACTCGAGATAAAACACGTGATTTTCTGAGATTCTGGAACTTTTTTATCCATGTCAGGAGGAGCTTCATTGCCCACACTAGAACAGATCCAGCCAGACCACAAACACACATCCCCTCTGCTTTCTTCCTGTTCGTTCCAGCAGAAAATAGAAAAGGGGGCGTGAGAGACAGGGACCATTTCTATCTCATGGGTGTGAAGATGGTGTTTCCCAAAAAAATGCTTGAGCTCCGTTAGATTTGCCAAACTGCGTCATATGCAGTTGGAATGGAACTTTGACTGAGTGACTCAAACTCACTAGTCTCCTTATTTATTTGATGTGTTGGTAATTACCCATCATTCTAGTTCCTCAGGTCATGCTATATTTAACCATGCAGTTCACAGTGCGTCTCGCAGGCTGTGTCATATAGATAGTCGGTTGATTCACCCGGCTTTTCCTCCATAAGTGTCTGACACCCACCAGCGCGTTATCCCAGAGCTCCACACAAAACAGACCTTGTGTTTCAGGCAACAGATTAAATTAACTCGAGGTGGGAATGGAAACGAAAACTGATGTGAGAGAAATTCCCCTGACAGGGAGACGATAATAAAAGATGTGTGAAAAGTGACGTGTTTGGGGAATGAGATGCGCAATGATGAAATGACAGAGCTCTGCTTCACCCTTCATGCAACAGCTTGGAATGAGGAAAAAGGTAGTTGGAGAACTAGTTGACCTTTGAACTCCACCTGCTAGTTCATTCACAGCTGTGCTGATGTGTTGAGTTTAAAATAGTGGAGAATGCACAGTGTTGTGATGCATTAATCTGACAATAAAATGTGACTTTCTAATAAAGTAAGTTAATTGTTGTTTTCGTCCCTATTTATTGGTTATTATGCACATGGGGGCCGCTACAGTGGGCCGCCTGAACATCATATTCACTCGGGCCCCCGCGTTGTGTGTGTGTGTGGGGGGGGTGTTCCCCTCGTTCCTTTTGGGTCCCCTCTGTAGAAATTGCATTCTGTGATCCCCTCTGTAAAAAAGACAATTTCAAATAAATGCAGTTCTTTTGAACATTCTGATTAGAGAATCCTTGGGGGGGGGGGGGGTCATTTGACACTGAAGACTGGAGTAATGATGCTGAAAAATCAGCTTTGCATCACAGGAATAAATTACATTTCAGAATTTATTAAGATAGAAAATTGTTCATTTAAAATGTAATCATATTTCACAATATTACAGTTTTTACTGTATTTTTAATCAAGTTAATGCAGCTTTGGAAAGCATTCAGAATTTTTTTCAATAAGAATTATTGAACTTTTGAATTATTTATTTATTTATGCTTGACTAACAATGTTTAGATAAAGATGTTATTATTTATTGTGTATGTAGTATATTATTTATTGATTTTGTCAGTTGTCCTGTCACATATTCATCAGACTGCTTCTGTTTATTACTCTTATTGGCTCAGTAACAAAAATGCTTTAAATTTGGTCTAATATTCAGTTTTTCAGACTGTGAATTTAAAGCCTGAAATATTGTTTTCTCAGTATTCGACTGTAGTGCAAATTGCCTCTTGTTTATACATTCAACATATTTTAACATATTTTGTAAATAATCTTGAATGTCCAACTAGGTCAACTCTTAATAGGTGGTTATTGGTCAGAATAAGTAGAAAACTGTGTCTAAGACTGTTTAGTCTGTATCTTATATCCAGAGGAAAGTTTCTGTTTCACCATAAGGGCTGAAAGGTTCAAATGCCATTGCTTTGGAGGTTTCTGGCCCTTTTTTCAAAGCAGCAGCCGAAGCCGCTCGAGTTCAGTGTGCCCTGTGAGCATGTCAGATCCACTCAGACAAACATCAGCGCAGAGTGGGGATGTCGTGACCTTCAGCCATCTTTTCTTTTAAGAGGTGGAGTTCACATCAGGATAGTGTCATTAATATTGTAAGGGATGCTGGGTACAGCATGCGTGTGTCTGTGTTTCCCCTCCTCTTCCTTCTCTCTCTGGGACCGGCTGAGGAGTGTTCAGGAACAGACAGAAATAGAGAAGAAGAGGAGCAGATCAAACAAGGACCGCCTCTGCTCGCGGTTCCTCTCTCATCCTTCATCTAGCCGTCAGTATCGTGTGGCAGACGCTGTTCTCCCCCCGCGTGCCTCTTTGAAGTGGCATTAGGGGTTCACAAAGGATTTAGGCCAAAGTCTGTAATGGGGGTACATCAGCTTTTGGTGTGCAGCACAGGAACCTGAACACTAATAACAGCACTACTCAAATTAAATGACATTTATTTACACATCAGAGTGTTTTTGTTTTGAGAAACTTGTACTTTTACTTCACTACATTCCAAAGCATAACATTGTGCTTTTTACTCCACTACATTTCTTAAAAACGAGTCACGATAGCAGTGTTCGATTCGTGAACAAGCTGATTCTTTTCAGTGAACCTGTTAAATCGGTTTGCAGATCGTGCTGAACGATTCTTTCGTGAATTGGACTGCATGTATTCCAGCTGTTCTCGAGTCTCAAGTGAATTCACAAGTCTGACTCAAAATGAGCCAAGATCGGGATATCCTCGGAGCTTAAGTGTGCGCACGACTAATAGGCGAAAAGTAAGTTACTAATGCTGAATTTTAGGATTTATTATTATAAATGAATATCATATTTAGGTCACGACTGTCAGCTGTTTATGAACTCAATCTGATGTAAAAGCGCAAGCTGTTTTTAAGCCCACTGTATGAAATGCGTTCAAGTTTGTGAATCACCGTTTGAGCAAAGTAAGTTTTAGGTAAAAACTAAACATAACATTAAAATAATGCAAATTAATGCGCATACATTTTCCCCGCTGCTGAAGAAGTTTCAGATGAGTTTATGTTGCATAGCATTTTAATTTTTTTAACTGTTTTTACAGTATATTGTTTGTTAATGCACATTTTGTTTTTCGTTTTTTATCTTTTTTTATTTTTTTTTCCACTTGTTTGCACACATGAAGTATCAGTAACCTACTGATATTTTAATATATTTACATTTTTAATAATGTATGAAAAGCTCCCCTCCCCCAGGTATTTTGAAACAATAGGATTATATAAAATATATAATGTAAAATTATTAAATAAAATTAACTTAAAATTACAAAACAAACATTCATTGACTATGACTGTCATTACCAAGCAAAATGTGTTCAAAATGCGTTTTTACATGGTCTAACTCGATCTCATGGCAATTCGTACATATTTTATTAAGTGGGTAATTCGTACAAATTCGTACGAAAGACCACACCTAACCCCGCCCTTAAACCTACCCTCACAGAAACTGTACAAAATCATGATTTATAGTGCGTATACATTTTATGAGCATGTGCGTTCACTGGGATCAAACCCATGATCGCATGATTGCATATCGTCATATAACGCAGTGCTCTACCAACTGAGCTACACGAAACCCGAATTATTATGCAGATAAAATAGTACAAAGCATTAATGTGAAAATGTCCCACTGCCGATAGGGGCTCAAATTTAGTATATGCTCCGATGGGTCGTATTTCAGGGATTTTGACAAACGATCTATACGCTTTTACTCAAGTACTTGATTTGTTTTCTTCATCCACCACTGTTTACACTTGAAAATACTCAATTTTCTAATGTTCTCAAAATGGCCAAATAGTGTTGCTTAACAGTATGGTTGCAAAAACAAACAAACAATAAATAGTATATGACAAGGAAATTTTGGTCACACTTTATTTTAGGGTGTTGTGTGTGGTCACAGGCTTCGACCCCAGGGCGTTAATACTCAGGGTCTGAGATTTGTTCAGATCACTTCCCCCAAGTATGAGCACTACTAATAGAGATGCTTGTCTTAACAAACAACACTAATTATTTGTGACACAGCCTCAGTGTGTGTGTGTGTGTGTGAGAGAGAGAGAGAAAGAGAGAGAGAGAGAGAGATGAAGAGAGAGACACAGAGTGAAAGAGAATATATTTAGCCTCGCTGAAGCATTCTGGCATTCTGTTAGTTTTTCCGAAAAGCTTTGGTGTTTCATTAAACGATATTATCTCTTAAACCATCCTGTAGTACTTTCAGCCTCTATTTCTATTTCTATCTCATTACAACAATGAGCTTAATGTAATTGATCTCTGGCCAAACTACAAATTTAGGTTATAAAAATGTTGTTGGAACATTGTTTTGAAATATTTCTAAAATGTTAAAATGTCCAGTTTCCTTGTTATATCGTTAAATATGCAATGTTCTACTTACGTAATTTTCACTTAAAATATTGAACTAAAACATTATTTGAACTTTTTTTTTAATAGTCTACATCTACAATTTTCTTACCATGATAATAACGTTTTTTAAAGGTTGCAAAAATGTTTCTTACAATGTTCTATTAGCTTAATTTTCACATAAAATATCACATTATCTGACACTTTATTTTTAATATTCTTTTTAATATCTTGTTAATATTATTTAAAGGTTACAAAAACATTTCTTAGAACATTTATCAAGTACAAATAACATCATAAGGGCGTTTCGAGAATTTTGATCTCAGAGCATTTTTTCTCAATGTTAATATTAATGAGGTTGTAAGAACATTTCATAAACATTAGTTTAAAAACATTTTGTCCTAACATTTATATAACTTTAAAAAAAAAAAAAAGTATACTAAACATTCCGTTAGCTGGGTAGGTTACATCACATTTTCACAGCTCGCGTTTTCCAGAGTTCTTTTCACAGTATGACGTCTATCCCTACAGCCTCGTTTTCATTCACGTCAATTAAAGTCCACATCACCGCCCTGGAGGAAGTTGTTCAATTTCTGGATGAGTCATCAAAATAAAAAATATAGCCTCTCGAAACAGTTTCTTACATGGATAGAGCTAACACACACACACACACATACACATACATGCACGTTGTGTATCAAACACGCTGATCATATCTGAGAGTCTGTGTCAGCGAGTGCTGAGGTTTATAGAGGTTAAACGGTAAATACGGAACCCGAGTCTGTTTATAGCGCTGCCATTTTTCTAAGTAAATATCTCTTCTCCTGACCTCTAGCAGGCAGGCAGTGTGCGTCGGCCCAGTAAAGCGCATAATCACTCTAATTAGAAGAGGTCGCAGAAAGCAAAAACATCACCTTGTTCATAACCTACACACACACACACACACACAGCCAAACACACCGTGTCAGTCACCCTCCTCTATATACACTTCCTTTGAAAAGGAGATGGAGGGAATTGATGCAGTGTTTCTGGACGCACAATGGAAGGCAACTGTTACTGAGAGCATGTTTTGCTTCGATCTGGAGCATCTGGTGAATCTGTTAAAGAAGATCACAGTTTTTGCAGAACAGCATGTGTCTAAAAGAAAGGACGGGCCTCAAGGATACGCTCAGCCATGCAATCCATACAAAATTATGTAAAGCAACAGTGATAGAGACAGGGTTTAAATTTGGCCGGGGCCGTCCGGGGCTGAGCCCCGGCACATAGACTCCAAGGCTCGCTTCATTAATGCCAGACAAGTAACATGATTAAAACATCACTAATGAAAAATAACTATGTAAACACCAAAACGCAAGTATTATTCTGATTTTATTACATTTAGAGTAAGTGGCGAATAGTGGATATAGCTACTGTATATAATGCATCTATTGACAGTATAAGGTCGCGCTGCTGAGGCGAGGTTCACGCAGCCAAAAACTCATCACCAAACACCAATGACTTGTACATACACTATATAGACAAAAGTATTGGGACACCCCCTTTTTTTAGAACAGAAAAATGCACTTCCAAATCTGTGGCAACAACGATGGGATCATAATTCATGTATTTAAAAATTGTATTTCTATCTCTGTTGCAACAGTTTTGGAAGTGTCTAAAATGACTGTACCCATATGTACAAGTCATTGGTGTTTGGTGATGAGTTTTTGGCTCAAGGTCTGCATTTACAGTCACACCAGAGGTGTTAAACTGGGATTAGGACTTGGTTTTATGCAGACCAGTCAAGTTCTTCCACACTGACTGAGTCAATCATTTTCTTTTTGAACCTTGCCTTATACACAGAGGCATTGTCATGTTAGAATAGAAAAGGGTCCTGTCCAAACTGCTGCTATAAAATTAGAAGCACACAATTCCCTAGAATATCATTATATGCTTAAACATTAAGATTTATACTCATAGAAATTACTAAAGTGGTCAAACCTGTTCATTAGAAGGGGGCGACCCAATACTTTTGGCAATATAGTGTGTGTATATATATATATATATATATACTGTGTATTGTTAAACATAATCCAAACAGACGAAGACTTGACTTGACATGAAACAGACTTGGCTTGAAACAGACTTGACATCAAAATCAAATGCATAATCCAAACAGACGAAGACTTGACTTGACATGAAACAGACTTGGCTTGAAACAGACTTGACATGGCATGAACAGACTAGACTCACCGACAGCAGGTTACAACATTAATACACGACAAAGCACAAATGCAATAACTAGCAAACTTATAGCAAACTAAGCAGGTCACATGACAAGAACAACCAATCAGAACAAGACACATAGAACAAGAGAACCAATCAGAACAAGACACATTGTACATGGGAACCAATAGCAAGAGACATGAGGGCAAGGGAAGCATGACACAAACAGGAACCATAACTAAACTTCAAAATAAAAGACATGATAACAAGAACCTGAAACAAAACCCAAAACAGACCTTACATGTGTATATATATATATATAGTGTTGGGCGATATGGTCATTTTTCATATCGTCATATTGCCAGCCTGTGAGATCGCCGATACACGATATTATCGTGCATGGCTGGGTGGGGGCAAGAGAGAGACTCTCTATACTTGTCATATGCGATTTCATAACTATTTGATGATTTTAAACCGTGCGTGCGTGAGAGAGAGAGAGCCTGGAAGCACCAATAACTGAAATAATATACTTTCAAACATACTGAAACACTAACATGTTAAATATAAAAATATTTAAAACAACTAGTTCATATATTCGGATACAGCAGTCATACATCTCTATTAGGACCACGAGTCCTACTGTGACAAGTTTGCCGCGGAAGTTATCAGTCTAAAAATCAGTCAAGGTGTAAATCAAAAGTAGATTTCTTTTAAAGACCAACAGTTTAACACTAAATATTTGACATAAACGAACACGTGAAAGATAAAATTTTGGAGTAAAGTTAAATTAAACGGATACATCAGTCATACAGCGCCCCATGACGAGCCCAGTTTTAGACTGATAACTTATTAACTGCATATTTTTTTATAATAACGATGATGAAGAATAAGCATCAATGTTTTTTGTTAATGTTCTGTAAAGAAAACAGTGCAGTTTCGTCATGTTCATTCATAGCTCATAGCTGTTCAAGAAGTTGTCTAAAAGATGTCTCATTTTGCACTCTTGACATAGCCTAATTTGTAAATAAAGGTTTATCACCCTGCAGTTCAATTTTGATGTGGGCTTAGTTTTAGAGTCCATTTTTAAAACATTTCCAATGAGGAGGAGAAGCCTAATCCTCATTTGCGCGTGTGTGTGAAGTGCGACGCTGAGGTGAAATAGCGGGGCAATTTGATAATAATAGCCCAATAATAATAGGCCGCCTAATAATAATAATAATAATAATAGTTTTATACAGTAATAGGAGAATGAGCCTAATATCGTCTTGACTATCGACAAAGACATCTGCTATTGTCGATATCTCTGACTATCGTCGATACACGATACTATCGTCTATCGGCACAACCCTAATATATATATATATATATATATATATATACACACACACAAACACACACACACATTTATTTGATCAAAAATACAGTAAAAAGAGTCATATTGTGAAATATTACAATTTAAAATAACTGTTTTCTATTCAAATATATTAACATTTTTTTCAGCATCATTACTCCAATCTTCAGTGTCACATGATCCTTCAGAAATCATTCTAATATGCTGATTTGCTGCTCAAGAAACATTTCTTAATATTATCAGTGTTGAAAACAGCTGAATATTTGAATAGAATATTCAAAAGAAATAGCATTTATTTAAAACTGAATTGTTGTCCGTGTCGAGCCTGAAAGCATTACTTTGAACCTTTGCAGACCAATATAACAATAAGTTTCTGGTTAGAGGTGTAGCGTCTGGGTTTTCAAATCAGAGATGTAGGCTCTGATGATGTGATGGCAACGTGATGGTTTTGTAAACATGGTTTGGAGGGAGCGGCCGAGAGGTCTCGACACCTTTGGTCTCCACAGATGCTTCCTGTTGGACACAGACTCACAAAGAAGGCTGTTTGACTTCAGCCTCTCGAATTGACATGCAGCTCGGACAGCAAATGATCCGAGCGGCTCCAAACAGGTGTTACTTGGCCCACCGATGCAGCCGCTTGCTTAGATTTAGTGACCAATGCGCTAGAGCTGTTTATGCCCCAGAGCTTGCCAAGCGTGTGCGCCGCTGCCAGTGTTCTTCTCCAGAGCCCGGACCCTTCCAAGCATCATTAAACCCTTCGTGCTTCCCCAGTCCAAACATCAATCGCGCCTCCGTATCCCACTGACCACTCTGGCCTTCCCTCTCAACCACATTTATCTTCGCTGGGCTCTCAGGGCTCCGCCCCTTCCATTGCTGTCCCGCAGACCTCCAGAGCCGTCCTGCTTCCAGACATGATTAATCAAGCACCGATAAGGGGGCCATTAAGTTCGATAATGGTGGACCTGCGTGAGGAGCCTGGGTTTAGGTTCAGCAGGGTCGGAAGACGCCCCTGAGAGGCGCAATGAAAAGGATAGGAGGCTTATCTCTCCAAAGACAGGCCCGGTGCCGCCTCAGGGGCTGATAAACCACCCAGAGTCAGCCAACACCTGGAGATCTGCACCCACTTTTATACCACAGATCTCTTTTAGCCCCGCGGAGGGGGCGGACGGATGAATGGGAATGAAGGGACGGCTGGAGGTACAGCGTGGACTCGCGGGCCTCGTTCTCGTGCTCCTCGGAGAGCAGTTAGGCTTTTTGTGCGCAAGTTATTATTTCATCTGCAGGATTTATGGCTCTCTAATTCTCTTTTATTTCCTTCACTTTTTATATATTTCCTTCTTTCACTCACCGTCTTTCTTCATTCCTTTTTCTGTCTGTCAGCGGGACTGGATTTATGCCTCTTTGGTCGGGGATATCTTATGATGGCGGTGGCGTTTAAACGGCACACAGCGGACCTCTTTTCCATATAGTTTTCAAGCATATCCTATTTTATAATAATTGTAAACTATAGATGTATTTTTTAATGACTCAGAATAATTATTTAGTTTTTATTTGGATTTTCTGTACATAGAGAGGGGATTAAAATGGAGAGAATTAAAATATAGTTTCAAAATTTATTTTGAATAATAATTTCAAAATATATATATATGAATATATAACTATTAAATTCTAGTTTAAAATAAATAATATTTTACTAAATAAATAATATACTGTATTTAAACTATGTATAACTATATATAAATTAAAATTAACTGTGTGTGTGTGTGTGTGTGTGTGTGTGTGTGTATTTAAAACATTAATTATTTTATAGTTATTTGCTATTTTAAATTATTGACCAATGATTGTATTCATTTATATATATATATATATATTTTTAACTAAGTAAAATAATTAAGGGCCATCCTTTTATGTGTGAGAAAGAAAGATCAACAACAAACTTCTTACTTGTTTCTCCTGGACAGCAGTGAGATTAAATAGAGAGTGAAGGGAGCCTTTTGCTTGAGTCTTTTGCTTCTTATGTCTTCTTCTCTTGAGAAAAATGTGAGCAATCTCACATCAGTCTCATGAAATCACATTGCTGTCCACATTCATTTTATATTCATTTATTTTTTACATTAATAATGTTTGTATTAATTTTATATTTCTGTACTTTTATTTTATGTGAAAGTGTCTAATTTGTTGGTTTTTACTTTATTCCTATGGAATTTAAGATGAAACATCTTAAAGTCAGTACATAAATGAAACATAACAGAATTCCCGGAGCAACCGCTGAGAAATAGTCGTTTCTCTCTGGGTGGTTAAGATATTGTATGTTCTAGCGGTTCAAGGACAGACCAAGTGGCTTGTAGGTCAAAGAGAAAACGAGGCAATTAGAAGAGAGCTCCTCCAGCCTGTGATGCTGTTTTATATGTAGTGTATCGTTTACACAAACCTCGTCACATCAAAAGCAGCGACATTGTTGCTCTTTTCCTGACATTTATGTTAGGAGATAAACACAGGGATTATGAAGACCTGATCTCAACATCCAGCCTCATCAAAAAACACACACACACAAGAGAAAAAAGGGGAGCTAAATCTCTGTTGTTGAATGATAGGAAAGATAGAAAAACAGCTGTGCCCTGTTACTCCCCTCTTGACATTTATGTGAGGAAATAAATGAAAGGATGAAGACCTGATCACACACACACACACACACACACACACACACAGTCTTTATGATCAGCTGTATGTGTGTGTGTGTGTGTGTGTGTGTGTGTGTGTGTGTGTTGGGTGGGGGGGGGGGATTTGTGTTCCTGTAGAGTGGCTCATAAAACAGGGGGGCACAAAGCAGAAAATTGAAAGCATCTCATATGTGTCACAGATCGCACAGGGCAACAGATAAAACACCTTGACCGGGTCACTAACACACGCACGCACACACACTCGTCAGTTCATGCATTTCATCTTTCAGTCACGTGACAGTGGTCTGGAATCGCCCACAGTAACACAGCACATTAGTTTTATGTGCTACATTTTAGTGTTTCCTACAGAATTTGCATTGGGGAAGCCCGCTATAATTAGTCAGCACTAAACTAAGGAAGCCTATTTCTGCTTCAGAGTACAAAATAACAAATACTTTAACTGTGAGGTGAAGTTTAAAAATGAAAAATAAAAATAACATGGTCACATATAGTGTCATTACTTATTTATTATTTTTTATTATTTATTTATTACTTTGAGTCAGAAACAGGCTTCTTTTCTAAATGTTATTTATTTATTGTCAAAAATTCACAATTACCTTGCACAGTGTTTGTTTATTCTGCTGTATGTTTTTTTTTTTTTTGTCTTGTTGAATATTCTGTTTCTCTCTGTAATATGTCACTTTATGGAAGTAAAATGGGTTGTGAATGCATTTTATATTGACTTATATGATATGCTGTGACCTTGAGAACAGGAAGGTAGAAGGTGAGATGAAAATCTAAGCAGAAGTGCTAGACAGCGCTGATCTGTGACCAGGTTTTGAGGATTAAACTGAAGTGTTTGGCATTATCGCAAAACTGGATTCAAATCAGTGGCTGACAGACTCAATGTTTCCTGAAACACATCTACAGCACCACAGCAAAAGAAATGATATTTTAGCAAACTTGTGAACTTGCCATGTGAAATGAATGTAATGAGACAGAAAGATTTGGCTTCATGAAGTAATAAAAAGACAGCTAGAAAACTTTCAGTGTTAGTTTGACAAAGCTGGGCCTGAATGTTGAAAAAAGCATTGAGGTTTGCAGGTCTAATGTACTTAGAATACGCAATGTTCTCTATAGCATCAAGAGTTTTTGTCAAGTCAGCACATAACATCAAACATACAGTTTGACATATGTAATTTGATTCAGAAATGAATGACTCTCATGGTTCTTTAAAACAAACAGTCAGAAAGAAACAGAAAGAAATATCAGTTCAAATTGTTCTAATGATTTATTAAATTGTTCTAACTCAATGAATCACAGAGATGAATTAGCATTGAGAGATTAATAACTGGTTTATTTTTAAATAATAATTGCAATATGTATATATTTAATATATGTATTATTACTTACAAAATTGTATATTTGTTTAAAATATTCTTTTAAATAATATTTGCAGGGGTAAAAACATTTTGTAGCGTTTATCAAGTAACTATTAATTAATATATTGTTTTGTTTAATATATTATATTATTTTTAAATCACAGAGATGAATTAGAGAATTTGTATATATACACTTTTTAAATAATGATTTTAATATATACATATTTTATATATTTAATATATGTATTATATATATATATATATATATATATATATATAATGATTTTAATATGTATTCATATGCATGGGGTAATTTTTTGATATATGCTACAAAAATTTTGTTTTTAAAAGAAGCTATTATCTTTAATTTTAGATGTATGATTATTCACATATAATAATTTTAATAAATTGAATACATGCATATATATGTATTTTGTGTGTGTGTGTGTGTGTGTGTGTGTGTGTGTGTGTGTGTGTGTCAGTCCTCTGTTGTGTGTGTCTTGTGTTCCTGCCTCTTGTGTCCTTATTTGGTTTGTTTCCTGTCCTTGTTTCATGTGATTATTAGTTTAGTATGTTCAGCTGTGTTTGTCTGATTAACCGGTGTACTTTAGTTCCTGCCCGTTCAGTTTCGTGTTGTCTGGTCTACTTGTTACTCCCTGGTGTTTCTGTGAGTCTGCCTTGCCTTGCCTTGTCTTGCCCTGCCTTGCCTTGATGTCTTCATTAAAGACTGTTATTTTGAGTTACGCCCTAGTCTCCGTGTTCCTTGCTCCTCCCTCGTGTGTGCACCGTGACAGTGTGTGTATATAATAATCCCTTTAGCTTTCAATCCTTCTGTATTCTTTCTCCCTCCTCAGTCTAATTCAGCGGGAGGTTCATATTCTTTAAACGGGACACATCTCCACAAGCACCCTTCCTGACAAGAGCACACAAACACACACACGGCCCCTCTGCACTCTCAAAACCCATTACCTTCCACTTTCTCCTCATCATTCCCATCTCTGCCGCTCGTTCTGCGTCTTGCTAGCTTAGTGTACAGCTCAAGAGGGGCAAGGTGACATTGTGTGTCATATCAGCATTCCACAGCAGCTCTCTCTCTCTCTCTCTCTCTCTTTCTGTCTCTTTTGCACCTTTTCTCTGTTGTGAGAGTAATTACCACAGACTCACAGTCTCAATTTGCCATTAAAGAACATGAGCCTGAGGTAGAGAGAGAGAGAAAGAGAGAGACGGATAAAGGAGAGAGGAAGACGTGTGTTTACGGAGCGAAAGGCAGGCAGGGTAAATAGAGAGTGTGAAAACAGAAAGAAAAGTAGATTTCTAGCAGGAAGAGACGTTATCTCAGACAGAAATGCGTTTGCAGCTCTCTGAACACAAGCAGTTTTCCTCCGAATGAAAACTTAGCTTGCACAATGCCTGTGTTTACTCCGTCATCCCTTCTGCTTTCTGTCGGCTCACACGCAGACATATATACACAAATACATTGCAAAAACAAAAACAAAAAATACTTAGTGTGTCTGTTTTGTTTTCCAGTACAAATAACAAAATATTCTTAAATAAACATGGATTTACTTGAGAAGCAAAATGACATAATATTAAGAGCCAGTTTTACTAAACAGAGCAAATTAAAGTGAAAACGCAATCCTGTAAAAGCACAGATTGGAGTGGAAAGTTCAGCAGATGATCTATTGACAGTGTGCAAATTAATGAACTCAGACGAAGCCAGCGCATTTCAATAATGACCAACGCAATCTACCAAGAGCGGCGCAAATTAGCGTAGGGTCACAAACAAACAGAGCCGATGCTAATCGTCGACAAAGCGCAAACAATACAACAACACAGCACTAAATGGGTTCAGACATGCTCTTTAAGGGCATTTAATAATTGCGCAAATATCAGTAAACTGACTGCAAACCTTAGTAAATCATATTGTGTGGTTCATTTAAATATTCTTCTCCCATAAGTTTTGCGTCTGAAAGGGAAACCTCTACAAATGCGCATCAGCCACAAGAATAACTATCCAAATCTTTTCGTGACTAATTTTTCACTGTCTTTAGTCTTTTGTAAATGTCTTTAGTAAATCCTGGCAGTAGTTTTTTAACGCCAAAACACAGGTAACAAATTTAGGTTATAAAATTGTTGTGGAAACATTTTGAAATGTTTCTAAAATGTTGAAATGTCCCATTTTCGTCATGATTAGAACATTATTTAAAGGTTATAAAAATCTATTAACTTTATTTTCACCTGAAATATAACATTATTTGACTGTTTATTTTTTTAATCTTCTAAGAATGTTAAAATGTCCAGTTTTCTTGTCATGAATAGAACGTTATTTAAAGATTACAAAAAATGTTTCTTGGAACATTCACCATGAAAATTACATGATAAAGACGTTTTTAGAATTTAGTTCTATGAATGTTTTCTCTCAATGTTCATCAAGAACAAATAACATTCCAAGAATGTTGTTTTACGAATGTGTTCTCTCGGTGTTAAAAAATGTTCCATTAACATTACTAATTTATATAAGTTTTAAAAAACACAAGCGAAAGTTGTGAGAATGTACCCTGTTAGCTAAGAAGCTGTTAGTAAAAAAAAACATAAGTAAATAAATAAAAAATATATAAATGAAATATCTGCCAGTGGGGTAAGAATAAGTAAACTTAATTCAACCAGAAAAAGTTGATATTTCTTATACCATTGGCAGATTTTTTTCTCGTTTTAAACAAAACGCACTTAATTTTAATACATTTTTCATAAAACAAAATAGGAACTTCAAATCTTGCGTCATTTTGCTTCTCAAGTAAATTTATCTTGATTTAAGAATGCTTAGATATTTGTACTGGAAAAACAAGACTGAGTAAGAAGATCATTTTTGAAGTGCACAAATAAGATAACAAATACGAAGAAGATTGAACCTCTTGGCTATAGTGAGTCAGTTAATCAAACGATTCATGATTCACTCTGAAAGATTTGTTCAGTATTAGTCTCAAAACTCTGCTTCTTGTGTATGTAAGTCACTGCACACACTGCTGTATATCTGTGGACTGAGCGAAACCGAGAGGCTGAGAGAAAGAGAAAGAGAAACATCTGGCCTCTGTATCTCCTGAAGAATGACTTTCCCCTGACAAGAAAAACAGAGCACAACATTTTAATAAGGGTCCCACCTCAGGGACCCCTTAACCTGGAGTCTATTCAGATTTGATTCACACCAGAACTGCAGGTGTGTTAATAATTAATTGGAATAAACAGTGGTTTATAAAGGGGGCCGGGCCGGGCCGGGCCAGAGCCGGATAATTGGCTCATTACGGATCAGTGCTAAGACGGACCGAGAGCCTGGACACCAGCCTGAGGACCCACCAGGCCCAGTCCAATTAATGTCCCTGTCCCCTGCTGCTGACAATGTGTGTGTGTTTGTGACTTACACAATTGCTGCTCATAAAGCTCAAAATGGTCTGTGAGTGTCTGTAAGTTACAGCAATATTAGTGTGTACAGCTTACAGTATTTTTCTGTATGCTGTCTTGACATATACATATAGGACAGATGTACGTTTGTGTTTTTGTAAATATGCCCTTGTTTGTCCTCGTAGTGTCACCGGCATTGAAAAGTAGGGCAGGGAATATTCCTCATTGTGATATAACAAGTCGTAAGTGTCACATCTAAGACCTCTCATAAAACAGAGACTTATGGAACTGATGCAGCCCTCTACAATAATCATCCATCACCCCAACCATTTATCAAATATAACAATACAGATGAATAACAACAACATTTAAAAAAAGAGCAAAAAAAAGAGTTGCAATAGTTTAAATTTTACATGATGTGGTTTAAATGTTATATTACAGTTAACACACACACACACACACACACACACACACACACACACATATATATATATATATATATATATATATTCATTTACACTTTATTTTATGGTGTCCTTATTACAGTGTAATTATGCATTTAAGTAATGATTAATATGAATTAACTACATGTACTTACTATATGGCTAGGGTTAGAATGAGGATTTGGTTTAGAGTCAGTTGCATGTAATTATGCATATTTTATTGTTATTTTTGTAGTCAGTACATGTAACGTGTAACAAGGACACTGTAAGATAAAGTGTTACCATTTACTTCCTTCTGTTCTATTTTATGTATTTATTTTATTTTATTGTATTCTTTTTATGTATTGTTTTATTTTATTTATTTTATTTTATTTTATTTTATTTTATTTTATTTTCAATGTACTGTAACTGGCTGACACTTTTATCCAAACTTTTTTTTTTTAAAATCATTTCATTAAAGGTATTTTATTTTATTTTATTTTATTTTATTTTATTTTATTTTATTTTATTTTATTTTATTTTATATTTTATTTTCAATGTACAGTAACTGGCTGACACTTTTATCCAAACTGATTTTTTTTAATCATTTCATTAAAGCTATATTTACTTCCTTCTATTTATTTTATTTTATTTTATTTTCAATTTACTGTAGCTAGCTGACACTTTTATCCAAACTGATTTTTTTTTAAATCATTTCATTAAAGCTATTTTAAAATCATTTCATTAAAGGTATTTTATTTTATTTTATTTTATATTTTATTTTCAATGTACAGTAACTGGCTGACACTTTTATCCAAACTGATTAAAAAAAATCATTTAATTTAGGCTATATGTTTTATCTATTCTCTGGGAATCAAACTCATGACTTTGGTGTTGCTCACAACATGCTTCTCTGTTTAAACTACAAAACGCAGCAGAATTACTGGATGTACTTTTGATAAGCTGAACCTCAGTTCAAGCATGCATACTGATTCATGGCGAGCGAACCGTATGGTTAATATAGAGCCGTGTGATCTCAGCAGCATGGCTAGTGTCCTAGTATAGCTAGCATTAAAAACACTCAGCGTCTGGCCTGGATCCTGCTGTACTCGGGATTTGATTGTAAGCGGATCTTTCTGACAGGTGTCTCGGAGGGTGGTCGGATCGCCTCTGGCTGTCGTCCTGCCTGGCCCAAGAGCAGAGCGGCTCTCAGCGACTCTTTTCTTTTCCCTGTGAGGGTAATAAAAGAGCCGGATGGCAGGGGGCCAAAGTAGAGATGGGCGTTAGGTGACATGAGACGGACGGCTGAATCCTCTGGGAATTGGCCCATTTGTTACCCAACGGGAGAGGCTGGCACAAAGAGAGAATGCTGAGGATGTCTTTGTTCAAGGTCACACACCAAACTGTAGATTTAGCGAATGGTACACAAGCTATTTGCACACACACATATCAGATTTACATAGAAGCATACATTCATTTAGTTCTTGCTATTACTAAGGCGCATACTTGGAGTCAAGGGCCTGTTAAAAATCACTAACCTTGAGTATTCAGCATGTAGATGCGGGATGGGTACAGTTATAATTGATACCTTAAAATATGCTTTCAGAGAAGTGTGGTGTTAGATTTTTGCTTGACAGACAATAAATCGACAAAAAAAAAAAATAATAATTGCTTTAAAGGAGAGACTCGAGTCATATCTAGAGAGCAGAATATAAGAGATTTGAGGATTGATTATTAGCCAGGGTTGTGTGCCATTCAGAATTTAGTTAATAATAATAATTAATTAATTCATATTAATTAATAATAATAATTAATTTAAACTCCATTTCAGTTCCTGAAATTTGAATGTAAGAAAAAAATTAAATTAATTAAAAGAAATTATTTAAAACCCTACTGAATTCACTATTATGAGTCTGCTGTGAAACAAATAGATTTATCTGAATTACTATATTTGTTTATTTATTTTAAATTGTATTTTTTATTTTATTTTATTTTATTCTATTTATTTTCTTTTATTTCAGAAATTCAATGTTTTTTATTTTGTTTAGCAAATAGATTTGGCAAAATTATTATTTTGTATTTTTTTTGCAGTGCAATGCAATGCAATTCCACTGCCTTTCTAACTATAAAAACTGTACTTTCACTAGAAAAACTAGACATAGGGCCAGATTTTCTAACAGCTTGAACCAGCGCAAACCGTCTTTTGGTGTTAAAATAGTACTGTCAGGATTTACTAAAGACGCACAGTGAAGAATTAACACTTGAAAAGGCGTGGACTTTTTTTTATTTATTTTTTATTTATTTTTTTTATTTTGTGCCTGACCTTATTGAATATGCATTTGTAGGAGTTCAGATGCAAAATTTAAGGGAGAAGAGTATTAAAATGAATCACACAACGCTATTTAAACATTTGCACTCGTCAAATTACTAGTATTTGCGCCATTATTTAACGGCCAAAAAAAGCATGTCTTAAAGCAGGTGCTAATTTGCTAATTTGACTGCGTCTGTGTTCTTTAATGTGCGCATTGTTAGTAAATCACACACAGAATTTTCCCCTCCCATCGGTACTTTTATGGAATTGCGCTCTAACGCTAATTTTCCCTGTTTAGTAAATCTGGCACCTAGTGTCCTTTCTGTGAATTCAGTTTCTAGTTAAGCGGCCAATTCAAATTCGTACAATCGTATTCAAGTAAGGGATCCACACTCGCTTAATCTTCTTAATCACTTTCAGTTTATTTAAATTTTGCAACAGAGCAAACAACACTCAGACGTTTCCGGCAGCAAGCTTTCTTCAATGAATTTTTTCATGAAATTCGTACAATCGAAAATTCTGAATTTTGCACAAATTTGTAAGCAACCACCCCAACATTCCATTTTCCACCCAAAATACTGCAAAGCAATGTGCAAAAAAATGACACACCCTAGCAACCACCCAAACACTCTAGGACCCTCCTAGCAACACCTTAGATGTAGGCATGGCCTATTTTGACTTTTGGCCAGTAAGCAACAACATAACAATGTGCGAAAAAGCACTCACGCAACACACTTTCGGTTAAATATCTTGTTTCTCATTCTGTCACTCTCATTCTTACAGATTCCCCTCAGCCTCGGTGGATTTGTAAGTGAGACGAACAGATTTGCGCTCGTGATTATCTGACAGCATCATCTCACAGCTGATGAGAGAGAGAAACTTCATTAGTGCTCCCATTAGATTTCATTATTACAGATCTGTCTGCTGACCAGCAGCAACCTTTCCTCTCGTTCTCCCCCTCTTCTGTTCTACAAGTTCCTCCGATCTGTATGTTTTTACCCCTCCTGTCGCTCTCCACCTCTGGCTGTCCTTCTCCCGCCATCTGTTTATTCTGGCAGAGGTGTAGCTGCTCAGATATGACCCACATACACTGACTTGAGATGCCGTCGTGAGCACATGTGTGAGGTTAATGGTCAAAAGCTGCTTTTGTTCGTTTTTTAATTCCTAATGAACACATTTGTGTAATTACACACACATGCATATGTGGCTCTGCCCACCGGCCTCTGAGACAGATGTATTAGCCATAAAGAGACTATCAGTCTCAAATAAAATGACTTTGGTTTTTCTCAACGCTTGTTCCACATCAGTGGATTTTGTCTTTAACGGAATCAGAAGAAGGTGCAGCTGAAGGCGAAATCAAGCCATCAATGCAATGAGCAGCGTGTGCTAACCGAGTTGCAAGCTTAACGTTATTATCTTTAATTATTTCAACAACGGCACCATTGCCTCAGGAATTAGCAGAAGCTAATTCAGATCTCAGCAAATTTGCTCTTATGGGTGGAATGAGTAAAGAAGCGCACAGCAGTTTTTTTTTCTGTCATTTAAAGACATTTGTTGGCACAGTACCATTAACCACCTGCCTTTTACGCTAAAAGCAGATTCAATGTGAAACTTGCATCCAGTTTTACTTAAGGGGTATTAAATTAAAAATAATAATGATAATAATTTTGTCAGTCTGTTCATTAGCGACTCTTTCTGCATAGGATTTTTACACTAGTAGGTGATGACAAGTGATTGTCTTAATGAGTGAGTCATAATTCATTCAAACTATTCGTTCAAATACACTGATTCATTCAGAACAAAACTAATAACTTTATGAGTGAGTCGTTAAGTCGTTCACTCAAAGGATTCATTCAAAATACGGGTTCATTCGTAATAGCATACTAGGATATTACTTTCTGTAAGATATTTCTATTTTTTATATATCCTAGAAATAAAGTAGTATGCCATTCCAAATTCATGTGAGTCATTGAATCATTCACTTAACAGAATAGTTGAAAAACACTTATTAATTCAGAAGCTAAAACACACACACAAACACACACACACACATATATACTGTATATATATATATAAATATAGAAAAAAATATTATAAAACAGTGGTATGCCATTCCAAATTCATATATATTGTAAAAATATTAAGGAATTTTAGCTCTGGTTAAGCTTTTATTATGAATTTTAGCTGTAGGGAATTCAAATATTAAAATTAGGGTTGATTTGATATGATTAATTGATATTAATCAAAACGTCAGATTTATACTTTATTAACAATCGTCCCGCGATTTGCTATATCAGTATATCTGTAATGGTTTGTTATCTTATTCGTGGCCAACGAATAGAATAAACCAAATATTACTTTATGTAAATTTATGAGCCTAGGTAAACGGTCTCTGAGCACATTGTTTGATTCTGAATATTACACAACAGAAAACAGATTTCTTTTGATGAAAGAAACGGGAGTTTATTTCTATTCTATGATACAATACTAACAAACACACATACACACGTTCTGGCAAAATGAAAGCAATTTGAAGAAAGTTAAGTTCTAGCCCTTGTGGCTATTTAGTAAACTTCGCCTGAGGAAGTTACACAAGCAGAGAACTTTCTATCTTTACTTTTAAAGATTAATTCACCAGCAAAGCAAGAGATGGAAATTTTGTTTGTTTACTTGCTTTAAGTTGAGATTACAGCGGAACGATGGTTCCGTCCCTTCCTGGTTTGAGGGAATCCCGCGATGATTGGCTGCTTTGCTGTTGACGTCTTTCTGGGAATGCCCTTCGTAAGAGGCTGTTTCCTGGTGACGCGGAAATGGCGCGGTTTAAAGTTCTTCTCTGAGTTCTTTAGTCAGCTTCAAGCTTTGAAGAGGTTCTTCAGATATTGACTAAGTATTGGTTCGATGTTCAGCTGCTCGGCCGGATGTTAATGGCGGTGAGCGCTTTTGGAACGCCTCAATGAGACGAAGTCAAAGTTTTCAAGCAGCGCGCGTAAGCAAGAGAGCCAGCAAGCCTTCGTGTAATAGGGATTTAACCGGAGGCATGCTGTCCAACCCCTAGAGGCTTCTACCAATCACATTGTTCCTTTAGGGCGGAGCCCCGCCCACACGGCTCAGTTTTCCGTGCGTGAATTATCTGCTAATAAAATATGTCACGTGGAGGAAATATCTAGCAGATTTCTATAAAGTGTTATAATCTTTCTTTGTGATGCTAAAGGATCATTTTCATTCACACAAAATTGTCGCCTTTATCATGACGATTAATATGAGACCAAACATAAACATATTTAACACACGTTAATAGCTTTCCCTGCTAAAACACACAAAAGGGTTCAAATTAAAGATTAGAAATAACCCTTCATGCATATGATCCTAAAAGTCTAGTGAGTCCTCTACAGGGGAACATTATACATTCAAAAGATTACCAGAAATAATATCATAGATTCTGATAACACAGCAAAGTTTATAAATGACAACCTGAGTATAAAATACAACTTGAATATAAAATACGACTTGAATATATATATTGTTTCGCTACATATTGCCGTGATGGCAGCAGCTACTGCTGTGTAATTTTGTGAATAATTTTAAACCTTTGCCTACGTGCGAATATGCACGCACATTCTTTCTGGAATGCAGGGGGAGAGCAGACACAGGGGTTACAAGGTCCTTTTCAGATTGGTCTGCTCAATTTCAAACCATAAAAATGTCTTTCTTTTGTTGACTCACTCTATTGAGTTCCTTCGCTAAGTGGTCACGTGATCTGAGTTGGAGATTTTCTTAGCTCGGACAGAGCTATAAAGTTCATCGCTTGTGTTTATCCGATGGATAGTTTATGCGTGAAGGGGTCGTGGTTTTGCGCCCCCTCTGTTTCTGGAATATCTCCAGATAAGCAGTTTCTTTGTTCTTTAGGTGAGTTCGCCTGAACGGATTCAGTTATTGCTGTCCTGTTGGTTGCAGGTACAGGATGTGGTTCTATAAATCCATCAGGGTTTATGGTCTCATGTTGATAAAGAGGTTTTAGGGCAGGAAATCGGCCGCAGTGTGGTAAGTCGTTAATTTATAATCACAACGTGGAAGGAAGATTCCTCTGCTCTGGAATGTGCTGTAATTGGAGTTGTGTCTGTTCACTGAGTCTCTACATATATATATATATATATATATATATATGTATGTTAGTGGTGTCAAAATTAGCGCGTTAACGCATGCGATTAATTTTTTCAGTTTAACGTGTTAAAAATATTTAACACAATTAACGCAGGGGCGGGGCTAGGGTTGGCCATCCCATTTACAACTGCTGTTTCTGTCATTTTTTCTCTTGACAAGGAGTGCATTTATTCAGTCGCATAACGTTTTTACGATCGAATCAAACGGGAGACGTTTCAGATGAGTGCTCCACTTCACTTCAGCGACAGGCGCGAGTCAAACGAGCGCGGAATCTGTACTGTGCTCGGAGCGCGCGCTCTTCAACTGCACGCACAAAGGTGCCGGCGCGCGCTGTAGCCTGTATCATTTCATAAACTACGTGCATGCAATGACGTAGTCAGTTAAGTTATGAAGTTACCCAAAAGGCGATTAAAGCTGCCTTAAGACTGTGCATGCATGTAATATATTTTATATGAGTCACATTTAAGGACATGTCTCTGAAATGGTTTTCAAAACTGTCCTGAAGCAGTCCAGCACTGTCTCATCAGCACACCCGATTTAACTTGTCAGCTCATTAATAGACTTTAAGACCTGAAGTGGGTCAGAAAAGGTAAAAAGGGTTGAGAGAAAATATGATGCATGCCAGATCTGTGTCATGTTCAGCAGTGGCAGCTCTTAAAGAAATAACAGCCAAAATAACCTAATAACCAGCTGCTGTGATGTCTATTAATCAAAGGACAAAGGAAAAAGAGGAAAAAATAACTTTTATAGATTTAAGGATTCATCTATATTTAATTTAAAATTTAGTGTTTGATAACTTCAATTTCAATTTCTGTATTTCTGCTGAAGGGCACAGGTAATATGACATTTGTTATAATGGGTTTATGTGAAGATTGTTTTAAGTTCACTTAAATAATAACACAAAGTAGTTATTTTTTAAAGTCAAATAAATGTTAAATTTGATAGCTCTCAATTATACTGTAATGTTTAAATATGGGGGGGGGGGCAATTTTATAGAGAAATCAGTAGTATTGGGTTCATTGATACTGACCTTCAGTCATAAAAAAGATGCCATTAAACAAGTATTTAAAAATATACTGTCTTTATGTTATTTGTACATTAAATTGAAGATTAAATGTGAAATTAGTGCTATATAAAAGTATATTTAAAAACTTTAATGTTAGGTGGGATTAATCGCTATTAATTTCAGAAAAATGTGCGATTAATTAGTTAATTTTTTTTAATCGATTGACAACACTAATATATATATACAAAAGAATATATATATATATATATATATATATATATATATATATATATATATATATATATATATATATATATAAAGAAAAATTTTATAAACTGGTAAAAAAAATGTCACCGAGTCATTCACTTAACATATTATATAAAAAACACTTACTAATTCAAGAGCTAAATGACTGTTTATATATTTTATATTATATTTTTATGTGTGTGTTTATGAATATATATCAGAATAAGAGTATAAACTGGTATAAAAAAAGTCCCTAAAACTTTCTGTACCGACTTAGTTCAGTCAGCAAACCCCAAAAAGTTGTTTTTTATAAATACATTTTTATTTATGAATGTGAGATTTTGGTCAAAAATATATGTAAATAAATTTTCTTCCAAACACTCCTTCCACCCACTCTAGCCAAACAATTAGCCCCGCTCCCAAGACACACCATTGGTTGATCCAGAGGTTAGTATTAGCAAAGTTGGGCTGAGAAAAAGTACTTCAACATTGGGAAAAATCCTGCACATCAGCATTTTAGAGAGTAAAAAAGCAAGAATAGAGCCAGCTTTCCCCAAACCCCAGGCTGAGACACGGCAGAGGAGAATGAAATACGCCCAGCATGTAGAATTATGGGTAACTACATGGTGCTTCAGTGTTTTGGAGGAGAATTAGATACAGCAACAGAGCATCGCTCCTGAGGAAACTACAGCAGTGAAGCACTAACTGTGGTTTTCAGCTGAAAACTGAGCTCATTGAGCTGCCAGCAACATCCACTTAGAGAGTGTGTGTGTGTGTGTGTGTGTGTGTGTGTGTGCGCGTGTGCGTGTTTTGTCCTTCAGGGACTCCAGCAATGCCTCTTCCTTTTTGTTTTCCTCTTATACCTGTTATTTTTTGTTCCTCCTCAGTTTTGCCTCCTTACATCGGCCTTTCTTTCTAAAGTGGTTTCTCTCTCTCTCTCTCTCTCTCTTTCCCTGCCACTGTTTGGTTTTGATTAGATAGCCGCCACATTGTCATGCAAAGCGCGAGGAAGCCAAGAATACAAGAGAATTTCCTATGCGGCTCATCTGAAAAGGGTTGGATGTAATCCCTTGTGTCACAGAGCGGAAAGAGGCTACTTTTTCTCACCGTGTTTTATTTTTTCCTTTCTCTTACCATCGTTCTTACATTTCCTGGTGTCTGCTTTCCAGCGGCCTCACTGAAGCTTGGCGTCAACATAGATCGATGAGGCCCCATTCACGCATGTGTCGTCCGCCATCAGACTCATGTTTGTTTTTAATTAAACTTTCTTTCTGTATTGTCCAAGAAAATAACACTGGGGGAGTCCGCTTTGATTTGTGCTCTTTTATTTAGATGAGCATGCTGTGTTTTCTGTTGTGCTTCATGCTGATGTTCAGAACGTCTCAAAGCAAAAAGTTTGCGTAGTTGATGTAATTTTCGGGTGTTGTTGTAGCAGTTGATTCTCTGAAAGTTTTTTCGATTGTGTGCGAACAAAGCAACCACTGTGGATGTGAGAAATAACAGGCACAAATAAGATCTCAATTGTTTCTTCTTGACAGCAATGAGAGCTCTAATCTTCTCTGATGTTTTTCAGATGTCTTCTGAGAAATAGAATTCACATGCATCTCAACAAGTATCAAACTGTTCTCAGATCAGTGTTATTTTAGTATTTTGTTGAATTTTATTGCTTTTGTATACTGTTAAAGTGTTTATTAATATTTAAATTAGCTTTCATTTTTATATTTTCAGTTTTCATTTTAATTTAATATATATTTTATTTTATAACTTTGTTGTACTTTTGCCATTTTTTATTACTTTTTGTTTAATGTTTCTGTTTATATTTAAAATATTTTAATTTGAATAATTTATACTACCATTCAAAAGTTTTTGAACAGTAAGATTTTTAATGTTTTTAAAGAAGTCTCTTCTGCTCACCAAGCCTTTATTTGATCCAAAGTACAGCAAAAACAGTACAATTTTGAAATATTTGTACTTTTTAAAATAACTGTTTTCTATTTGAATATATTTTAAAATGTAATTTATTCCTGTGATTTCAAAGCTGAATTTTAGCAGCATTACTCCAGTCACATGATCCTTCAGAAATCATTCTAATATTCTGATTTGCTACTCAAAAAAAACATTATTATTATTATTATTATTATTATTATTATGTTGAAAACAGCTGAGTAGAATTTTTTCAGGTTTCTTTGATGAATAGAAAGTTCGGAAGAACAGCATTTATCTGAAATAGAAATCTTTTGGAACATTCTAAATGTCTTTACCATCACTTTTGATCAATTTAAAGCATCCTTGCTAATTAAAAGTATTAATTTCTATCATTTCAAAAATAAAAAATGAATAAATAAAAAATTATTCTAACTCCAAGCTTTTGAATAATGTGTATAATGTTACAAAAGCTTTTTATTTCAGATATATGCTGATCTTTGGATCTGAAAAAGAATCCTTGAAAATGTACTCAACTGTTTTGTATTGATAATAATAATAAGAAAAATGTTTCTTGAGCAGCAAATCAGCATATTAGAATGATTTCTGAAGGATCATGTGACACTGAAGACTGGAGTAATGATGCTGAAAATTCAGCTTTGATCACAGGAATAAATTACATTTTAAAATATATTCAAATAGAAAACAGCTATTTTAAATAGTAAAAATATTTCAAATTTTTACTTTTTAGCTGTATTTTGGATCAAATAAATGCAAGCTTAGTGAGCAGAGGAGACTTCTTTAAAAAACATTAAAAATCTTACTGTTCAAAAACTTTTGACTGGTAGTGTATGTACTTCAGATTAAACATTTTATTTCAGTTACGTGTCAAAGTAACGTTTCTAATTTTAGTTTAAGTTTTTAAAGTTAGAATTTTTCGCCTGATATTTATATATTTATTTTTGTTTTATTTCAGCCTTTTTTCGATCACCTAAAACAAGTTTTAATAGTTTGTTTTAGTTAACAATAACAAAACTTCTGTTGATTTATATTAAGATTAACCAATAAGTCTTAAGTCGAAAAATTTCAAAATGAACTCAAACATTTCTCTTCAAATTCTTCCAAAATCAAATAGGCTGATATATAATAGTGACATCAATTCATAACCAATTTTATTATTAATTTCATAGCTAATTTTATAAAATCAGTAATTGTCATTTGTGTGTATTTTTATTTTCCCTCAGAACCAATAGAATAGAATAGAATAGAATAGAATAGAATATATTGTCATTATACACAAGTACAATGAAACTCTATTTGAAACTCTATATTTTCTATAATGAACACATTTTTACTCTCTACTTTACAGTTGAACTCTAGACATTCAAGACATTGTTCATTCTTTAATGAAAGTCCATTATGTCTTCTAAGCTATGAAAGAGCAACATTGAGCAATAAAATCTCCCTGTAGGTCCAGATGTAGCGAACACTTATTAATTATTCAGGCGTATCAAGAGGAAGCTATTTTTTACATGCACACGCTACAAAAATCATCATAACCTGTTCATTCATCTTGTTGCATAATGCTCCATATTCATGAGTGCTGCAGTCTGGCTTGTGTGTGTGTTTATTTATCTGGTTTAACTGTGTGTAAGTGAGCAACTGAGGTTCGTATCCATGGGCCAGAGAGTTGCTCGCTGACAGGTGGAGCTCTGATTGGCTCGATCACGCCCCACTAACCATGCAACACACACACACACACACACTGACCTCTGTGTGCATTCATGTAGGAATAAGCATACAGTCATTCCAGTGTGTGTGATGATCTTACTGATCCCAGACGTGTCATGAAAGACCATTTCAGACAAACAGCATCATCTTTCCGCTACAGTTCACCCGCAGCTTTGTATTTCAGCACGTGGCGTGTTGCATTTGTCTGAAGCGCGGTCACCACAGCGTGGTCCTCCACTGCTGTACATCAAAACCGAAGACAAAATATAAGCAGTTTTGCAGCGCGACACGTATAAAACCTCCTCTGCCGCGTCTCTCTCTCGCTCTCTCTTTCATGGCGCGCTCGGCGTTTGTGTACTGAAAGATTAAGTGGCTCCGAAGGGCCCGTGTTTACAAATATGCAGCCGCCAAACAGGCCAAAGCCTCCGAATAACTGTGGAATACAAATAGCTTTTTTATCAGCGCTGAGCCCCTGCCCAAAGAAATTGTGTTTTCCATCCTTTCCTCTTACGCCAATGAAATATGAATCTTTATTTTCCCCTCTCTCTCTATACATCCCAAATCTAGCAGAAAGCTGTTAGTGTTCACCCTACACTTATACACATACACAGACACTAAAGTGGATGTGAGGGATATGTCACAACCCATCAAATCTAAATCTCTTATCAAATCAATAAAGCACCCTACACTGTTCAGGACGCCCCTTTCATTTTCCTTTCACTTCTTTTTTTTGGGGGGGGACATGCAGCAGAGCTACTTTATAAAATAATTAACTATAAAAGGATGTCATTTACAATATTTTATACAATGTTATTATAATATATAGTGTATATACTTTTTAATTATAAATGTACTTTATATATATATATATATATATATATATATATATAAAGAAGTATCTTTTGCTCATCAAGGATGCATTTATTTGATCAAAAATAGAGAAGAAAAAACAGTAATATTGTGAAATATTATTACAATTTAAAACAAGAGTTGGTCCCACTTATATTATACTTATATTAAGTGGCCTTAACTACTATGTATTTACATCAAAAAATAAGTACAGTACTTATGTTCATATTGTATTGCAAAACACTGCTGCTGCTATTGAGGTGGTATACGGGTAAGGTTAGAGAAAGGTTTGTGGGTATGAGTAGGTTTAAGGGTGGATTAAGGCGAAAGGAATTGGTGAACAGTGTAATTATAAATGTAATTATAGAAATTAATTACAGATGTAATTGCATGCATGTATTATTGAAAATATAAGTACAATGTAAAAACATGTATGTATACAATAACTGCATTGTATCAAATGATTAATTTAAATGTAAGTACGTAGTAGTTAAGGCCACTTAATATAAAGTGGGACCCAAGAGTTTTCTATTTTATTGTACTTTAAAATGTAATTTTATTCCTGTGATGAAAAGCTGAATTTTCATCAGCCATTACTCCAGTCTTCAGTGTCACATGATCTTCCAGAAATCATTCTGATTTACTATTAATACGCTGATTTATAATCAATGTTGGCAACAGTTGTGCTGCTTAATTTTTTATTTTTTGTTTATTTTATTTTATTTTTTTAAACCTGATACTTTTTCAGGATTCTTTGATTTAACACATCCTTGCTGAATAAATCTATTCATTTCTTTAAATTCTTTGAAAAAAAAATTACTGATCCCAAACTTTTGAACAGCAGTGTGTGTGTGTGTGTGTGTGTGTGTGTGTGTGTGTGTGTGTCTGTGTGTGTGTGTCTGTGTATATAGAAGGATAAAACAAATAAATCATCTACTAATTAATAAATATAGATTATATAATATAGTATATACTATTAATAATATTAGATGCGCACACTGTGTATGTATCTGTATCTTTTTCATGTAATATATAATATATATTTCATTTACATTTATTAATGTAACAGAATTACAATATTACATATTCACATTTGAATACACTTTGTTTCAAAATCAGCATTATGCATATAAAGTACTTTTGCTATGAATTTACATTTTTTAAAATTAATATATGTATTGATTTTTAGTTATGCATTTAAATATCTGTAACTTTATTTTAATAAACCAGTTTGTGATATATTTCAAAACAATTGAAATAATCTTTTGTTTCTAACCATAGATATACGCAATTATATTAAAAAATAATCATTTAATTATTTTTATACCTCAAAGACAATTGTATATGTGTAGTGGATTTCCAGTTTTAAAAATTGTTGTCAGTTTGTTCTTGTCAAGCTGGTCTGTGTTAGTGTTTTAAAAACACAACACGAATGCTACGCGATGCTGAAACAACAGCAAGATGTGATGCAACAGCCAAAGATGCCACATAACACGCAGCAGGAAAAATGCCGGACTATCTTGCTCTGGTTTGTTTCACTCGCTCTTTTGTTTTTTCACCTTTCTTTTTTCTTTCTGCATTGCCCTTTTCCACCGTTTCCACCCTTCATCATTCCCTCGTCCTACTTTTCTGGCTCTGTTGTTCTTTTTCCAGGCCGCACTTTTGTCCCGTCCCTTCCTTCAGCAGCAGCGGTGGGAATATTAGCCGGCAGACAGATCATTTAGGGGTCAGACCTGTGAATGTGTTAATTGTGATTTATAGCTGAACTGAATTAAGAAGAGCTTTTCCTTATTGACCACCTGAAGCTGAGGCCCTGGGAAAAAAAAAAAGTTTGCACCATTTCTTTCTCCTTAACGGTGTACGGCGCTCTCAAGGGTTCTGTCAGCCCCAGATACTCATACAATTTTAGGATGAAGCACATTAGAGCTAGCGCAAACGAAGGCAGATTCAATTCCGCCGATGATGATCCTGGAGGGCGAGGTCTGTGAGGTGAGCAGGGCACGATCTCACAGGAAGTGACAGAATGAGGAAGACCACTGACCTTTACCGTAAAGACGATTCTTCCTCGTCCTCTGCTCTATTTCCTGTGCTAATGTCCTATTCTATAAGTAATGCTCCTACACCACTGACCACGTCCTCATCTAGGTACATCTCCATTATTAATGGCTGCTGGGACGTGTGGGGTCAGGAGCGAAGCTGGGTGGCTTCATAAAGACACCAAACAGATTTGTGAGGACTCTTGTGCGGAGTAAATTTTTGCACTGCTTAGCTCTACATAAGCCCTAGATTTCAAAAACAATCATATCTATTATGCCTATTAATAACATATTAGCTGTTTATTAGTACTTATAAAGCACATATTCTGCATGACCATATTCTACATCCCTAATCCTACCCAATACCTAAACTTTTACAACTACCTTAGTAACTATTAATAAGCAGCGAATTAGGAGTTTATTGAGGCAAAAGTCATATAAATCAGGGTTTCTGCACGTCCAAAAAAATTTAAAATAATAAAGTAAAGCCTTAAATGGTCTTAAATTGGAGCAGAAAGTCATGGCATTAAATGATGGATGTATTGCTAAAAGTTAATGTTGTCCTCAGTATTTTTTGCCTTGCTTTCCACTACAAATATCAGTATAAATGCATTTAATTGAGATGCAGAATGAAGATATTAAGCCTTGTTTTCTGAGAAATTGAACAAAATTGATTTTAGACTTAGAACATGAACAAATATCTGTCAGTGAGGTATGAAAACTACTTTTTGCTCTGAATTAAATAGATTTTTTCTGAGCTCATTGGCATATATTTGTTCTTGTTTTAATTATAAACACTATATTTTGATCAATTTGAAAGAAAACAAGACTTCAGTACTCGTAATAAAACAATTTCCAATTATTAATTGAGCAAAATATATATTCATGTATATTAGTATGTATATTATTAATATAAAATATAAAATTATTAATATGAAATATTTTATAATGTCATATTTTTGCTATTAAATTATATATATATATATATACACACATTACAGATCTATTACAGGGGCAGGTCCACCAAATGAGACACAACTGATTATTGTTTCATAAATGAAGTTTATGTTTGAATATGAGATTTAAGGGCAAGATTCCCAGTCATTTTTATTTTTTAATTTTTTTATTGGGTGGGGGTGGGGCTTGACAGCCTGTAGTAATCGTATAAACGTATGATTTGTTGAATGGGAAAAATTAGTGTGAATGTTGTGCTTTAGTGTTCCACTGGATAAATAAATGTTATAATCCTTTAATCTTGTCTGATAAACAAACTGTTGCCTCTTGTGCTGTATGTTTCCATGCTGTTAGCTCATCCCCATTCTTACCAAAGGTTAATAGTTAATCCACACAGCCACTTGAAATGACCCCACGTGTCCCAAGAGGAGATTTGCGCATTGCTTTACAAAGCCTGCGCTGTGGCTAACTGTCCTTGGGACGCTTGAATCGGAGAAAGACGGGCGTATCTGTCCTTCTTCATCAGTAGTGTCCTCTGAGTCGCGGCCCCATCAGGTGCTACCTGTATGTCAGCACAATCAGCAGGGATTGGGTTTGGTGCCTCTTCAGACTCTCAATGGCTCTGCCTCGCCCATTCCACTGCCTCCAGTCGCAGCCGCCTCAGGATGACCCTTATCGCCGGCCGATAAAAGTCCACCCTCGGCGGCGAGATAAGAGAAAGAGGGAAGAAAAGGAAAAGAAGAGTGCATCTGTACGATTAGATAAAGAAGAGGCGCTCTTGACAGACTGAAGGATTTTTAGCCAGAGGATGTTTTGAATGTGAGTATTCAGCGCTCCAGGCTCCAATGCAATTTCTCCAGGATAAAATGATTGTTGTAAGCCGAGGTTTTTCTGACTGGCGTCCTTAGGAAATGGACAGTTCCCTTTCTAATCACAGAAGTGTTTACATGAGTACAGCGCCTCTGGCTTTCTCTCTTTCCGGCGCTCTCTCTGTTCTGTCTTTCTCCAGGCGATGATTTTGGAGAATGGAGTATATATAGTGCTTTTGGGGCATAAAAGGTCCAGTGATACAAAAACATGTCAATAAGCATCAGTAACTCATACCCCCAGACAGCAGCTCTAGGCTTTTAGCACATTTTATCTGTGCTAGTTAAATTGCACAATACTATATAATATTGGCTCAACCAATAGCATCATTTTGGGGCGGGGCTACATTTGTACCACACAGTGGCAGAAGATGCTCTTCGTTTTGACAAAAAAAATTTTTTGGTTCAAATATAAGGATATAACACATTCACCTCACACATGCAACACCTCCTGTATCCACACACACTGCCGTTCAAAAGTTTGGAATCAGTAAGATTTTTAATGTTTTTAAAGAAGTTTCTTATGCTCATCAAGGCTGCATCTATTTGATCAGAAATACAGAAGAAAAAAACTGTAATTTTGTGAAATATTATTGCAATTTAAAATATCAGTTTTCTATTTGAATATACTTTAAGATATAATTTATTCCTGTGAAGCAAAGCTGAATTTTCAGCATCTTTACTCCAGTCTTCGGTGTCACATGATCCTTCAGAAATCATTCTAATATGCTGATTTATAATATTGGAAACAGTTGTGCTGCTTAATATTTTTTTGGGACCTGTGAAACTTTGATAAATAAAAAGCTAAAAACAACAGTGTTTATTCAAAATAGAAATTTTGCGTTACAATATACACTACTATTCAAAAGTTTGGGGTCAGTAATTTTTTTTTCTTCTCTTTTTAAAGAAATTAATACTTTTATTCAGCAAGGATGTGTTAAATGGATAAAAAGTGATAGTAAAGACTTATATTGCTAGAAAAGATTTCTATTTTGAATAAATACTGTTCTTTTTAACTCGTCAAAGAATCAAAGAAAAAATATATATATATATATATATATATATATATATATATATTAAGCAGCACAACAGTTTCAGCACTGATAATGAATCATTATATTAGGATTATGTGACACTGAAGACTGGAGTAATGGCTGATGAAAATTCAAACTCACGTCAGAAATAAATGATATTTTAAAGTACATTATACAGCTTTTTCTGTATTTTTGATGCGTCATACGTGAAGAGCATAAGAGACTTCTTTAAAAAACATTAAAACATACTGATTTAAACTTTGAGCAGCGGTATCTAAAATAGTATTTCAGCATCGTTTGCTACCTCACGTGGAATTCTGGAACTGAATTGGAATTTGAAAGGCTGTTTAACATTCCTAAGAAATGGTGCACAAAACATGCCACACACCCATGTGATGTTCCTTTTTCCCAGCCACTGACTCTCTTGTGTGCTTTAACCTTGGCTCTGAGAGAGAGAGAGTAATTCTAGCCTTAAAAACCTGCTGATTAAAGCTAGTTTGGAGGAATTCCAGATTCAAACTTAATGCCTTTGGCCCTCCGCCCAGCCTGACGACGGATGTCATTAACATCAACAGACATCTTCCTCCAGGCGGAGACGTGACCGGCACACAGACACATCACACATGTGTGGCCGTCGACCTGTCCCCATCGCTTTCATTCTCATCTGTCTCTGTTGATGTATCAACCGCCCAGCACTGGTGTTTCCTGCGAGCCGCCCGTGCCTGTTTCTGCAGGCAGCATCCTCTGTCCTGCAGTTGCTCTGTCAGGCTCGTGGTCATTGGCTGCTGATATGAGGACGGTTGATGCTTGATTTGCTGGGGCTTTGGTTAAAGTTCAGCAGATAAACACATTGTAGATAAAACACTTGATTTCACAAATGCACTGAACTGTTCGCCTGTTCTGTACAAAACATTTGAACACTCTGTCATCTGCTTTAGACAGCGGCCTATATGAGCCTGTATACAAATTTGGTACACATTAGCATCTGTGAAGGGATAGTATGTAAGTAAGATGAAGTCTAAGTAAGTTTAGCTAAAGATACTAAGTAAGATAGATAAATTGCTGGTGGCCATTAAGTTCCATGCTATTTTCCATACTACGAAAGTCAAGTGCCTACCATTAAGTCCAACTTCATTTCATTTAGTTTAACTTGATGAACTAAAGTAAATAAAACTAAAATTCTAATAAAAATAAAAAAAATAAAACCATGAAAATAAAATATAAGAATAAAAACTAAACCTAAAACTGAAATAAAAACTGTACTAAAACTCACAACAAAATGACTAAAACTTTAAAAATTAAAATGAAAACTGAAAATATAAAAATAAAAACTAAAACTGAATTAAAAAATGGATAAAAACTGTATAGACTAAAACACACAGCGAGATGACTAAAACTTTAAAATTAAAATTAAAACAGCAAATATAAAAACTAAAAACTGAAATAAAAATTAATGAAAACTGTATGGACTAAAACACAACAAAATGACTGGAAGTTTCAAATGAAAATAGAGAAAATAGAAAAATAAAAACTAAAACTGAAATGAAAATGAAAAAACTGTAAACACACAACAAAATTACTAAAACTCAAACTAAAATTAAAATGAAAATAAAATATAAAAATAAAAGAAACTAAAACTGAAATAAAAAACATAAAAACTGTATGGACTAAATCACACAACAAAATGACAAAAAAATTAAAATGAAAACAGAAAAATAAAAACTAAAATAAAAATTAATAAAACGTATGAACTAAAACACAGCAATATATTTCAAAACTTTCAAATTAAAATGAAAACAAATATAAAAATAAAAACTAAAACTGAAATAAAAAATTAATAAAACTGTATAGACTAAATCTGCACGACAAAATGACAAAAAAAATAAATAAAATGAAAACAGAAAAATAAAAATAAAAAATGAATAAAAACTTATGAACTAAAACACACAACAAATAACTAAGACTTTAAAATTAAAGAAAACTCATAGCCATTGACTTCAATGTTTGGTTCCAAATTTCTTTAAAATATCTTCTTTTGTGTTTAACAGAAGATAACGCTTGAGGGCAAATAAATGATGTCGGGAATTTCAGTTTTGGCAAACTGTCCCTTTAACATTATTGATTTTCAATGTAAATCTAATAGTGAGTCATGTTTATATATATATATAAAAATGCTGTACACTTGTTAGACATTTTTAGCACATTTAGAAGAATATTGATATTTTTGTCAAACTTTATATTACTAAAAAATATGTTTAAAATATGTTGCACTAGGAAACTGTTTCTCCTGCAATTGTGAGAATGTATTAAATATTAGTTATAGCATTAAAAGTTTGTTTGTCATGTTGCATCACGCGTCAGACAAGCTTTTTTAGAACATTCCCTGTCAGACTAACTCAGTTACGATATCTGTGCACATCCAGTACTGTTTTTTAATTTTCTGAATAGAGACTGTACGCTCAAATCCCTGATGATACTGATCCTCTGAGAGACAGAATGAGTTTTTCCAACTGAGTCAGAGCATTAAACACGGAAAGATTCATCTGTGCTTCTCCTGACTTTATTTCACACCATGGTTCCTGAGTTGTGCTACAGATTCAGCCCTGAATTTACTGTTTGATGTCATTTTTACCCAGCGTGAGGAAAATGAATATCAAAGCATTTGGTAAACGCTCCCTATTGAACAGTTTTGTAGCATTTGGCCCCCAAACTCCACTTATAATGTTAGGTTTCTTTCACCAGAAAAAGTTGTAATTTAGTATTTCGTGACTGTTTTCCACCCTCTCTGACCCTTAAGAATTAAACAGGCTGTTTTTGCTGCTGTCTTCATGACTGTAAATGACCTCTGTTGTGATTGGCTAACCTCTTCACATGTGTATAAAAGTTCCAGTGGATAGCAAATATTTGAGATCAAAATAATCCCCTAATATATTGTCAAGGTCTATATATATATACTGTGTGTGTGTGTGAGAGAGAGATATATATATGTATGTATATATATATATATATATATATATATATACACACACACATGCATATATATATATACACATATACATATACACACATATGTATATGTGTGTGTTTATATATATATATATATATATATATATAAACACATATATACATGCATATATGTACAGTGCCCTCCACTAATATTGGCACCTTTGGTAAATATGAGCAAAGGCGGCTGTGAAAATAAATCTGCATTGTTTATCCTTTTTATCTTTAATTAAAAAATTCTAAATCCAACCTATCACTGATAAAACAATTGAAAGTGGGGGAAATCTCATTGTGAAATAAATGCTCTAAGTTCATGTTATTGCAGTGTGGCACCCAATTATTGCAATGCATCGCTTCCCAAGAAGGTGTGAGCTCAAGTTTTCTCCTATAATGCCTGAAGAGTTTGGAGAACACCTGAGAAGAGATCAGAGATCATTTTCTTCATACAGACTCTCTCCAGATCCTTAAGATTCACTGCTCCATGTTAGTATTTCTTCTCTTCAGTTCACCCCACTCATTTTCTGTAGGGTTCAGGTCAGAGGACAGGGACAGCCATGGTAAAAGATTCATTTTGTACTCAGTGACCCATTTTTGTGTTTATTTTGATGTTTGTTTTGGATTGTTGTACTGGTGGAAGATCCAAACACAGCCTATTATAATATTTCTAACAGAGGCAGTCAGGTTTTGATTTTTTATCTGTTGGTATTTGATAGAATCCATGATGCCATGCATCTGAACAAGATGTTCAGGACCTCTGGCAGAAAAACAGGCCCACAACATTAAAGATCCAGCAGTATATATAACTGTGGACATGGGATACTTTTTTATCCCTGTTTGTACTAAACTCATCTAGTGGGTTGCTGCCAAAAAGCTCTTTTTTTCAGTTTCATCTGACCATAGAAGCCAGTGCTATTTGAAGTTCCAGTAGTGTCTGATAACTGAATATGCTGGAGTTTGTTTTTGGATGAGTGAGGAGATTTTTCCTTGAAACCCTCCCAAACAACGTGGTGATGTAGGGGATGTTTGATATATATATATATATTTAGGTTTCTGACCACAAGACTCAACTAATCTCTACAATTCTCCAGCTGTGATCCTTTAAGAGTGTTTGGCCACTCAAACTCTCCTCCTCACCATGCATTAGGACGATATAGACACGCCCTCTTCCAGGCAGATTTTTAACATCTTTAGTTGATTAGAACCTCTTAATTATTACCCTGATGGTGGAAATGGGGATTTTCAATGCTTTAACTCTTTTCTTACAGCCACTTTATATTTTGTGAAGCTCAACAATCTTGTTCTGCACATCAGAATTATATTCTTAAGTTTTACTCCTTGTGATGGATGATTAAGGGAATTTGGCCTTTGTGTTATTCATATTTATAATCCTGTGGAACAGGAAGTCATGGCTGGAAAATTTCATGTTCATAATCACCCTGGTGTGCTAAAAAAAATGTAAATATGAATGGGAATATACTTCAGAGATATTTTACTCATAAGAATTTCCAGGGGTGCCAATAATTGTGGCCAACATTCATTGGAGGAAAATATTTATTTCATCATGAGATTTTCTCCCCACTTTCAATTGTTTTACTTCAGTGATAGGTCAGAATTTTGTGAATTTTTTGAGTGAAAGATCAAAAGGATAAACAATGCAGATTTATTTTCACAGCCGCCTTTGCTTATATTTATCAAGGGTGCCAATATTAGTGGAGGGCACTGTATATATGAATGTATATAAATAATCATATTTAAAGACAATATAACTACATTAATATTGTTGTAACAATTTTTTAAATTTTTATAATTATTAAATTAACTCAGACTGTTACAACAATATTGAAGTCATATAGTTACATGGTCTTAAAAAGGTATAATGAATCACCCAATAATTGTTTTACCAACATTCTGTATAAATGTACATATTTAATATGAAGAATTATTGTCTGGGTAAGAAAAATTTCCAGAAAGGAAGAACACAGTGTACTGTAACGTACATAGTTACTTTTAACTGAAAGTCAGTTTCAGAATTTCAGAATAAATGTTATAAAAATAATAAAACAAACACTACAAAGAACAAACCAAAAATGCAGAAATCCTCAGTATATGTTCAGCGCTGGTAAAAGTATATACAAAAGACAGTATGTACAAGATGATTTACCATTTTACAACGTCACAGTGATTTTCACATTTAGCTAATGTACAAGATTCATGCTTAAGGAATGAATTATGATATAAAAATAGCTCACAATACAAACACAATTATAGTGCTTAAACTGACAGTCATGTCAATAATACAATCAAGGCATGATTTAGAAGTCTCTCCAACCGCATTTCTTCATCCCAATATGCAGTTTGTCTTTAAAAATTGAGAAAAAGGCAATACAATCACAGGTCCAAAGAGGACAGAAGCACACAGGAAAAGCCTGCAGCTCTTCCACAGGTGTGCTTAAAGTCACACCTTCCTTTTTCCTGCCCGGACAGACGCATCATGTCCAAACAACTCGCTTCCAAAATGTCCTGGCAAGCCCCTCACTTTCCGTCGCCCCTCCAGGCAGACGTGCTAGATTTGAGCTCCAACACGTTTCACCAAGGAGCTGATTTACGATCGGATCCACTGACCGAATGTAAAAAAAACCGCCAAATATTTGCACCTTTCTGAGCTCTCATCAATCAAGGTTAACTGTTTTGGCAAGAGACGGAGCATCTCGGTGGGCACGTCCAAATGTTTTAAGGCGCTTGGCAGCCGTTCAAAGAAAGCTCAGGTAGAAATACCGAGCAAGCCGAGTCTTGTCGCTCATCTTAGAGCTCAAAACAAACCGTGAAGTGCTCTATTTTCTAGCTGACCAAAAACGCTCCAAAGAAGCTTGACTTCTCATCCATGTCGATGGTGCTTACGTTGCTGACCGTCACAAACACCCTGTCACCTCCTCCAAGCTGAAAAAGCCCTGCTTGGTAGATGGAATACAGGCCGTATTCGGTGTCACGTGACCAGCAGGTCGTCCGGGCGTTCTTCATGAGCAAAATTGGCACCGGATACGAACTTACTTTTTTATAAACATACTGCAACATCGGTTTCCCCCGAACCGATTCGCCCGACGTCCCGTCCTCTTCCTCGCGGTCACTTTCATCTTCCTCGATAAGCGTGTGTCGGAAGTAAGTTTGGGAGTAGATGTAATAAAGCCCGGCCTGCGGCACCACCAATTCTCCGTCACTTAACTCCACGTTCTGGAGGAAAGCCAGACCTTTTTCAGACTCCCACGACTGAATCTTCTGGCCGTAGACCTTCCTGTTTGGTTGACCTGCATTGTTAAGTCAAAGAGAAGGATTATGGGTCGGGTTTGACAGAAAAGCTGCATTGTTTCAGCATTTGGCAGACGAACGGAACGGAGTGCTTTCAAAGACTCGGCTCGAGTTACAAACCAGCTTTTTGTTTCAGACAAATGGCCACAGAGATATGATGAAACTGTTTGTTTTGTTTTTTAAAGAAGTAAAATTTCCTCTGACCTACATTAAAGGTTTATGGACTTCCTTTTAGGGAAGCTAACATTAAAACAATGGTTATTTGCAGGAATGCTATGCTGTTTTTGCATAGCACAGTGGTTTTCCAGTCTGGCTGCATATCTTAGTGTACTTAAAAGGTGAATTTGGACTATGACCCAAAGATTAAGGACGAGTTGCTGTTGTAATAATTCAGTACAAAACAGAAACTGAAAAGAGCTACAGAAGTCAAACTTAACCAAATTCCAGCAGCTAATAAACAAAGCTTAACTTTGATAAATCAAGTATTTCCTGGAAAACATACCTCCTCCATCTTTTTCTGGTATATAGCTCCCGGTCACATGTGCTGCAATCTTAGGCCGAGGGGAATCGTCTTGATCTTGGACCACCAATGAGGGAAGTACACGTGAGACTTCGTCTGTTAAAAGCCACAAGGTTAATTCACTCATAGTTTATGTATTAATATAAACTTAATATGAATATGCTGTGAAATACCTTTGACGGCAGATGAAATTTCTTTCTGGTAACGACTGGACATTGACTGTTAAAAAAAGAAAAAAAGAAAAAAAAAGATTCAATTTCAGGTTTCACAATTAGTGTTGTGAATTGACCAATTCTTCAGCATCGTTTCTCATAATTGGGTTTCCCTCAATTTAAGCTTGGAAAAATTAAGGAAATTCCTCTATTAATTAAAAAAGGAAAAACGATCCAAGTCATAAATGGACTCATTGTCTACACCCCGGCCAGCTTTATGATTCACGGCCCCCCTCTGAAGCGGATACCTTTTCAATCAGAAAGTGGAGCTGTTGCGTGACCTGCCAGCAGGGGTCGTCCTTTCCCTCCGCCGCGTTCAGTTCCTGAGCCTTTATCGTTCTGAGGTTGGCGCGCATCAAACACGACACGCTGCTCTTGGAGAAGGTTTCTTTCATCTGTTAAAAAAATTAATAAATAAATAAATTTTAGTACTTATGATTTTATGAAGAATTTGGCCAACAACTAAATATTCTCCTCGGTGACCAAACAAAAAGCTTTTTGTGTACTAGTTAAGCATTTTACATGTGCATGTAGGCCTATATAAATTATTGTTTTACTTAGGCTACATAAAAAGCAAACATAATGACATTACATGTACTTATTTTTATTTAAATCAAATGTAGATCCACGCCAGTCAAAATATCAAATGACAACTGCTTTAGATTTTCTCGTTTGTTTACATGAAATGCAAAAAAAGGTGCATTTTATGATACTTTTAGAAATTCAATTTTAGTTATCTTTTTATACTATGCAAAATCAAGTCATCATATCTAATTGATTTTCATTATTATATGATGATTGACTGATCATATCTGCATCCATAAATCGCAAAAATTAAGACATTTTGTATTTATAATCAAAATGGTTTTACATTGCATGTTTACAAAATGTATTTACTAAGAATTAATATATTGTTAAAAATCGTATACTTTTTGCTTGCATACAATGCTAAAATAATTATATAATAGGCTTATTACAGATGCGTATTTTTAATAAAATGATAAATGCTTAAATCGTGTCATTGTATGTATACACAAAATTTAAATAAATAAGACCCGGTATGTTCCATTTATAACGTTTTGCATACATTAAATGCAAATCCATGCCATTATCATCTATCTATGAAATTCTACAATCTTTATATGCACAGTGCACAAATTAAGACATTCTGTGCTTATTTGTAATTTATTATACAATAATAATTATAGAAAGTTATATTTTTGCATACACAAAATGCTGACTTTTTTCTGCAAAAAAGAAACTTTTTAGTAACTGTGCATTGCCATTGATTGTAGTCTGCTGTTGCTTAACTCGTACTTCAGGCTCCACTGAGCGACCTGTTGGCAGCTGTCCACTAAACAAAATGCAGGCAGAAACCTCAGCAAACGAACCGAGAAACGCTTTCAAACAAAACTCAATCGATCTACAATCTTTAATTTACTGCATTTCCAGTGTCGCAACATGCACAACAAGGCGTTCAAGCTAACTTTGCACAAGTTCTGAGGTAACATGCATGAAAACGCATAAGTTAAACGGCCCTTACCGTCGATAAGACGTTGCTGAAGTAAATGAACGTTACGGCCACTGCTATTGTTTGCAGCAGAATTGCAGCCAGCAGCAGAAGTCCGATATACTGCATGGTGTGTGAGCTTGTCATGCTGACCAATGCGTGTGTTACTGCAGCTCGAGACAAAAGCTGGGGCAGAATTCCTTCTCTCTACATATGAAAAAACATGGAGGCGGGGCAGCGCTTGACTATCAAGGAAACAAAGTGCAGGTTTTGCTTTCCTGTAAAGATATTTATGTAAAGCATCTTTCGTTTTTGTTTTTCTGTTCAGTGCGATCATAATATGTAAGAATTAGCCTACTTGTAAACGTTACGTAACTCACCCGTCGTCTCGTAAAATCATGAGTGCCCTGCTGGAAAATCTTGTTTATAGTCATAATTCACTCAGTATTGAATTCTGTTATCATTTTTCCCACTCAAGTTTTTCCTAACCCCTAGGGGTTTCCTTATTCCATGCATGGAACACAAATAGAGATGTTTGACAGAATGACAGCTTAATCACTGTTCACTTGTGTTTCAGAAAGAAACAGTTGAAGTGAATAGTCTCTGTTTGAGTTCCATTGAAGACATATGGATGTAAAACAACATGAGGCTGAAGAAATTGTGATAGAATTTTCATTTTGAGCGAACTGTTCCTTTAGACCCTACTTTATCACATGATGAATGCATTTCTAAGGACCCTTAACTATAAAGATCATAAACTTTGCTAAAGAATATGTATTCTGTCATCTGATTGATAGTTCATACTCCTAGCAAGTAAATGACCTTTTAGTGCAATTCTAAAAATGTCCACGTTCAGGTCCCATCAAGTCTTTTTGCTGTGAAATCTGAAGATTTATGTAAAGTAAGCGTTTAAATGTAACATAATCTTTTGAAAAATTGTTATATCAAATACATCAGACTTTTGAGAAATTCGTTTGTACATCTCTCAGTCATCATTGATTGGTTATATACTCTCTATATAATTGCGTATGTGACAAATAAAAAAAAATCTTGAATCTTGAAATCATTGTATTGAATTGCATTATGTTTATGCCCACCAAAATTAAAACTACAGAGCTTTGAAGCCTTTGTGTAAAGTATTAGACTGTATTAGACTATTTTCTATCTTCTTGACCATGATTAGCTGGTGCAAGTTGGCTATTAGTTGGTTTAAACTGGAGGAATATCTTGGACTAGAACTTGAATTAATGACCAACTTGCATCAACATCTAGAAACCATCTACCATGTTCCAAAGCACTAGCTTAAGATGGATTTAAAACAATTTACAGTTTTATTTTAATGAATTGATTTATTTCATACTGATTTTAAATCAGATTCATGTATTGTTCTTTTGTAATGTTGCATTGTTCTTGTTCGAGAAAACATGACCAATTCTGACTGTGTTTGATTTCTAACATGTGGTTGCAATCTGGTCCCATTTACAAAGTCTAGGGGGTATTCCATGTATTGTGCTTCTCAGGGGCTGGCCAGTTCTTGCCATCTGATTTAAAGAGCTATTCTGTTACTCCCATCAACTTCAGCTGACAGGTTTTGGTGGGCCCCTTTAAAAAAAGTCAATTCTAAATTTCAGGGTCCAAAAAGTACAGCTACATTTTCTTCCTGTTGTCCAAAGATCTAACTCTTATGTATGCTATATATAGTTTTCACATGACAAGATGATTTGCTCATGCCATTCCAGGTGCTTCATAACACCAAGTACCTTCCAATCCCAAGCCAACGGACAAATTTTCCAAAATACATGAACGTTATACAACCCCCAAAATGTTTAATTAAAAACAGTGCTTCTTTTGTTCCATCCATGAGTATGATTATTAAGTTTAAAGACATAATAAATATGAATAACACTCTTTAAAAAGCAGTAGTGTTTCCAGCAGAGCATATTTACTCGTTAACCTGGAGGTGCTTACATGTTCTCTCACATTACCGTTTATAGATGCTTTTAAAACGACTCCCAATGTGAGTTCACAGCGGAGCGGGATAGGGGCCTTCCGAAGCTCCGTCCCGCTCCGCAAGCGTCAGCAAAGTTACCCAATATTGCTTTTTTTCATGGACTTGTTTGTGCCAGATATGTCACGCTGAGATTAGATCAGCTTCTATAATCAACAGCAGATGAACGGAGGTGACCAAACAGGCTTCGGCAATCTCCTGGGACAATGACTGTGACTTCCTCCTAAAAAGTAAAGCTCAGCAGAAAATGGAGGGCGTGCTTCTTTATTAAGGATTAGCAGTGCTCTTTTATAGGTTTATTGTGAAGAACCAGTCTGATTGGCAATACAGTCAAACAATGTTTGTGGTGATTGTTTACATTCATTCACAATTCTGAAGCCAAAGCAAGAGATTACAAAGCTAAACAAAATGTCCTTGCATGTAGAACAATGGAAATACTGGTATGAACCTTGTTCTTAGTTCAAATATTTCTTTTTGTTTCCACACCCATTCTCTTTCGCTCTCTTTCTTTCTTTCTTTCTTTCTTTCACTCTATCTCTGTCAGCCAGCTGCGTTCGACTGCGGTCTCTGAAGGCCACGGTGTTGACATGTCCTGCTCTGAATTGCAGGCAGCCTAAACAATGCAATAAGCAGCACTGTGGATCTGAGCATATCTGGCACAGACACGGTGGAAGGGAGGAGGAGGAACACAAAGAAGGAGAAAAAAGAAACACAACGGCAGGCGACCAGTGGACGGGCCGGAAACTTGGGATTTTCCAGCAGAAGCGAATGCAGAGTGTAGATTTGGCGGGGTTTGTTTTAGCTGACGCCAGGAAAAGCTGCAGCCAAAGAGTGACAAACTCATCGCTTATGGTGACCCTACCATATTCATACATCAGCAGAAAGATCTGAGGATCTATTTTATGAGTGTGTGGGTGGTGTTGGTGTGGGAGGTAGTGGAGGGAGATTCTTCTGCTCATGAAACACGACTGTAGTCTGGTGCCATGATTGACCGATGTCCTGCACCGGAGATAAAATCCTCCCCCACTGACTCCCTTTTTCTTGGAGCTGAATGTTTAAGCAACTCCTGAACACACAGGAACACTCTCTCATCGTAAACTATCACAATTTCAAAAGGAGAAAATCCAAGCCTATATCTAGGGAGCAGAATATCATTAAGACTTGGAGGTGGAATCGTTTGACTTTAGTCAGTAAGAAACAATCTAACAATGGCTAAGAAACTACATAGCAACATTCTGGCAAACATTAGCAAACGTGTAACAGCGCCCTGGAAAAACCCACATAGCAACACCATGGTCACCAGTCAGAACTCATAGCAACCCCATGGCAAAGCCCTAACAACCACCCAGAACACATAGCAATGCCCTGGCAACCACTCAGAACATATAGCAACTACATGGCAACACAACAAAAACCACCCAGAAAACATAGTAACACCATGGTAAGAATTATGAACGCCTTTGCAACCATAGCAACGGCACGGAAAACTCTCGGAACACACAACAACATGCCAGCAACCTCTTGAAATACACAACAGCGTGCCGGCAACCTCTTGGAATACATAACAACACCCTGACAACCACTCAGAACACATATCAACACCCTGACAAACTCTCAGAACAAACAACAACACCCCATCCCATAACAAAACTCAGACAAGCTCTCACAACACATAACAACACCCCAGCAACCTCTCAGAACACCATAGCAATGCCCTTGCAACCTCTCAGAACACACAACAACTTGACAACCTCTCAAAACACATAACAACACCCCAACAACCTCTCAGAACACATGACAACACCCCAGAACACACAACAAAACCTTGAAAACCTCTCAGAACACACAACAATGCCCTGACAACCTCTCAGAACACATAACAACACCCCGACAACCTCTCAGAACACACAACACCCCGACACATAACAACACCCTGACAGTCTCTCAGAACACACAACAACACCCCGACACATAACAACACCCTGACAACCTCTCAGAACACATAGCAACACCCTAACAACCTCTCAGAACGCATAACAACACCCTGACAACCTCTCAGAACACACAACAATGCCCTGACAACCTCTCAGAACATACAACACCCCGAAAACCTCTCAGACCACACAACAATGCCCCGACAACCTCTCAGAACACATTACAATGCCCAGACAACCTCTCAGAACACAACGCCATGACAACCTCACAGAACACAAAACCACATCCCGAAAACCTCTCAGAACACACAACAATGCCCTGACAGCCTCGCAGAACACATAACACCCCGACAACCTCTCAGAACATACAACACCCCGACACATAACAACGCCCTGACAACCTCTCAGAACACACAACACCACCCCAACACATAACAACACCCTGACAACCTCTCAGAACACACAACACCACCCCAACACATAACAACACCCTGACAACCTCTCAGAACACATAGCAACACCCTGACAACCTCTCAGAACACACAACAATGCCCTGACAACCTCTCAAAAAACATAACAACACCCTAACACATAACACCACCCAACAACCTCTCAGAACACATAACAGCATCCTGACAACCTCTCAGGACACACAGCAACACCCCAGCAACCTCTCAGAACACATAGCAATGCCCCAGCAACCTCACAGAAGACATAGCAATGCCCCGACAACCTCTCAGAAGACACAACAACGCCCTTGAAACCTCTCAGAACACAGCAATACCCTGGCAACAATTTGCAATGCCCTAGCATAGCGGCGTTTGCACAGGAAAGCACCGCTCAAGGCTCTAAATGTAATTCCGAATGACAAAAAAACCTCAGGGCTGTTTCATATCAGCCTTCGGTTCACTACAGTTATATAAAGCTGAACTGTGATATCATTGTGTTACTATGCACTTTTCCAAACTGATAGCAAATTAAAGTGAGAACTAACAATAGGACCTAAAGGCTGGTTTTCCCTCCTAAGGGATTTTTAAACTAAGCTGCAGGGGCCGTAATGACTTGACAGAGCGCTGATGAATGTGTGATCATATCCGAAGAACATGGGGGGTTTCTCAGAGAGTTACAGGGCCTTGATTCAATGCTTCATTGCACTTAGGGAATCAGGAATTTGGCTCGTGAAAAGACCCCCAATTTTGGGGGGCCCCACTTTATCATCTGAAAAAAATCACTGTTAGTGTCAAATGCTCAAAAATGGAAAATAGAGCAGGAGGAAATGAAGAAGGGGTGAAAGAGTAAAATCGTTTGTTGGAGCTATAAAGTCATGGGGGGCTAAAATGATATTCTGACATGCCTAAGCCATGCAATCAAAGTGCCAAGAGACTTAAAGGCCGGGATACAAGGGCGTATTGTGCTTCTCAGTGACATCACTCCTGAGTAAGAGGGAAAGGAGACAGGGAGATTCCCAGTTTTCTCTCTGGGGTGAAAAAGGCCAAGGTTGATGTTGATTGCCACGTCGCCATGTGGGAGGATTGTACTGAGGGCCGGCCTGCCCTCGCTCCATCCATGGCCATCAGAGCTGAAATGAGTGCATACTATATATATTTATTCGGGTTTTCAAATAGACATGCACTTCAGGTCAGAGATCGCTGAGAAAGTCTGTCTTGAACCACTAAGGAGGAGAAGATTTCCTCAGCTGATTTATGAAGATGAAAATGTGAAGGCTTAGAGGGGTGTTGTGTGCTTTTAGACTTGGCAGTATTTCTCTATTAAGAAGCTGTGAAAGCCAAATGGTCATTCTTGGGTGGGGTGTGATAGATGAGCTAAACTCTGACTCAACATGTCAAGTACAGAAAAGTACATGAAACAGGCTCAAATGTTCATCAGAAAGTCTTGTCTACACAAGTTTGACCACTCAGTGATGTACATGATGTACTGTGAGCGCCAGTGCTGGACAAACTCATGTCCTTGAGTTTAACTAGAGTTAATCTAATGAAATACATTTCAGCATTAGTGTAGCACTACCAAGGAATAGATCAAGAACATGTCATTATTCACTCATTTACATTTATTCATTTACATTTACATTTAGTCATTTTGTTTGTTTGTGTTCCACAGAAGAAGGAAAGTAATGTAGACTTGGAACAATATGAGGTTGGGTAAACAATGTTTTTTTATAAGTTTTTTATATTTTATTTGTATTTTATTTATTTATTCTGTTTTTTATTGAACCATCTCTTTAATTATAAAAAGTAAATGTACTCTTTCAGAGACAATTATGCTGCTCAAAATACAGCAAAAAAAGCATGAGAAAGAATGGAAAAAAGGATGGGAGAAAAGTCCAAATTATGAGACAAAAAGTCATAATCTGACATAAAATGTCCAAATTGACACAAAAGATCAGAAATATGACAATAAGTCGTTGTTTTCACATTAAAAGTTGAAATTATGACAAAGTATGTCATATTTATGAGATAAAAAGTTGAAATTATGAGATAAAAATCATATTTATGAAGTTGAAATGATGACACAGACCTACAAAGTCAGTTATGAGAAAAAATGTCGAATCTGAGATAAAAAAAAAAAGTCATATTAATGACATTTTGTTTTTAAGTCATAATTATGACTTTTTATGTCATAATTTCAACTTTATTCTCATAATTGTTTGTCATAATTAGGTTTGGTAATCATTTTAATTCTATGAGAATAGTGACACCCACACCATAACTATGGGAATAACGACACAGAGGAATGATATCATTGGAATCACATTCAGAAGGACATTTGTCCAGCTGATGAATGATAAAAACATTGAAAACTAATCAGAATCCATCTGACTTTAAAGGGCTTGAGCATTTAATGTGTCAGACAACATAACTTATGATAAACAGAATGTTACTGTGCATTGGTGTGGAGGCTTGTATAGTTGTTGTTATAGTTATCATTATCATTCTTTTTAGTGTGAACAGGCCTTTTTGGTGGTTTTTGAATCAGTTCACAAATCACACTGAATGATTCATTTGTGAATTAGCCTGGGCAGAGTTTCCTAAAAGCATTGTAAGCCAAGTAGATCGTAGAGACCATTTGGTGCCAATTAAGCTTATGATACTTTTGGGAAAAGCAGCCCAGGCCAATTTGCAAACAAACTGTTCATTGCGAATTGTGAACCAGTTCAGCAGTTTCATTGAAAAGAACTGGTTCAAAAGAATGATTTGTATGTGAATCGGAGATGGCTATTGCTTCTTGGAATGGGTCTTCAGTGAATTAATGAGGAGCGACGTGTTTTTTATGAAATGTAGTGGCGTAAAAAATCAGACTTTTAGAAGTAAAACATAAAACATAATCTATTACTGGATTCACTTCTGTTTTCAAATGCGATTGTGGTTGTTCACACTGTATGTGTCATATTTTACCAGTGAATTCGAATTGAATTCACTTCCAAAACAGTTAAGCGCTCAAAAGTGGAAGTAAACTATATTTATTTGTGTGTACATTGCCACACAGAACTTTCTGTTTAGAAATCAAATCAGGCCTTGATTTAACATCATTTTTTAATGAGCCACTAAGTGTCTAGCTGTCATCAGCTCAGGAATATTGCAGTAATAGCTTTAACAATGAACTGCTTTACAGGAAAACGGGAGTCCTGGCTTCGTGCAAGTAACTACCCTTAAATTCAGGAAGCAATGAACAATGTGAAAGATAACATTCCTCCAAGCGCTAGGTATGTGAACTACTTGGGTCTTGTTTTCCTTTGAAATAATCACGCAGCTTTCCCTGATTAATCATTGACTACTCGTATTACAGTGTGCCATAATAATCTACAGGGGATTTGAGACATTGGCATGAAAAACTCTTCCTGAAGGCAAATTATGCAAAGTTTGAAAGGTTATGTAGCTGCTGGGAACAGGAACTGCCTCGCACTTTGCCATCTAGCTTCTTGAGATCAAGTTTGGCCATGTGACATGACCTGTCACACTCTTGAGTAGGTTCACATAAAAACATCTCAGGTTTTTTCAGTTTCTCTGTCAAAGCACGAACGATAACAGGTTATTCCAGTCAGCAGGATAATCTCAGTTCGGCCTGCAGGCTAACGCTGCTTGTGTTTACTTAAAGAGTTAGCGATTCACCCTTCTGTCACAGTCACATAGAAAATCTTTGAAAAGCAGAACTAATTTCTTAAAGACTCTTCAAAGGAAGTTAACAAACACTGGATCAAATTAGAGGTTTTCATGAATGCGCCAGAGAAATAGACACAGTTTGTTCGTGAGTTCATTTGTTCTGTTTTGTATTTTGTGATTTCAGCAAAAAAGACACACCCAGATATGTTTATAACTTAGACGTTGCTCATTTGTACCTCAGTAAAATTCAATATAATCAATATAATTACGTCTCATTTCAGTATGTAATCAACACAACATTAGGTGCAAGGTATACGTTTATCAGTTGTCACTGGGAATCAAACTTGTGACCTTAGCATTGCTATAGCACAATATTCCACCACTTGACATTAATATAAAATTTTATAAACAATTAAATATATAAAAAGTCAAAATATTGACTTAAAATTTTTAAATTATGATACAAGTCAGAATTATGAAATACACTAAATCAGAATTATGAGATAAAAACAGTAAAAAGTCATTTTTGACATTTTTGTCATAATTATGACTCATAAACTTTCTCATAATTGTCTGTCATAATTTTGACTTTTTTCTCATAAATATGACTTAGTATCTCATAATTTCAATTTTTATGTTATATAATTATGTCGTCTTATATGTTTTTTTTTCTTATGTGGTGGAAATGGGCTTTTATTGGTTAGTTCAGTTATCATTTTTACAGCAGATTTCTTTAACAAATAACTTAGTCATGTGTAAATATAATTTTTTATATATAAATATATAAAAAATGTATATAAAAGTTAATCATATTAAACATTTTTAATTACGCTGAGACAAAAGTACAAAAGACTCTGGATAGCATGGCTCAGATCAGCTAAGTTTAGAGCTAATTTTATAAAACATAATTAAATATATAATAACATTGTTGAAATATAGTAATATATTAAGAAAATTCATGTGGATAGTACAGCTGGTCTATGACATAATTACAACCCGAATTCCGGAAATGTTGGGATGTTTTTTAAATTTGAATAAAATGAAAACTAAAAGACTTTCAAATCACATGAGCCAATATTTTATTCACAATAGAACATAGAGAACATAACAAATGCATAAATTGAGAAATTTTACACTTTTATCCACTAAATGAGCTCATTTCAAATTTGATGCCTGCTACAGGTCTCAAAAAAGTTGGCACGGGGGCAACAAAGGGCTGAAAAAGCAAGAAATTTTTGAAAAGATTCAGCTGGGAGAACATCTAGCAACTAATTAAGTTAACTGACATCAAGTCTGTAACATGATTAGCTATAAAGGGATGTCTTAGAGAGGCAGAGTCTCTCAGAAGTAAAGATGGGCAGAGGCTCTCCAATCTGTGAAAGAGTGCGTAAAAAGATTGTGGAATACTTTAAAAACAACGTTCCTCAACGTCAAATTGCAAAGGCTTTGCAAATCTCATCATCTACAGTGCATAACATTATCAACAGAGAAACTGGAGAAATCTCTGTGCGTAAGGGACAAGGCCAAAGACCTTTGTTGGATGCCCATGGTCTTCGGGCCCTTAGACCTAAATGGGCCCAGGAATACTTCCAGAAACCACTGTCGGTAAACACAATCTGCCGTGCCATCTGCAGATGCCAAATAAAGCTCTATCATCCAAAAAGGAAGCCATATGTGAACATGGTCCAGAAGTGCAGTAGTGTCCTGTGGGCCAAGGCTCATTTAAAATGGACTGTTTCAAAGTCAAAAATTGTTCTATGGTCAGACGAGTCCAAATTTGACATTCTTGTTGGAAATCACGGACGCCGTGTCCTCCAGGCTAAAGAGGAGGGAGACCTTCCAGCGTGTCATCAGCGTTCAGTTCAAAAGCCAGCATCTCTGATGGTATGGGGGTGCATAAGTGCATACGGTATGTGCAGCTTGTATGTTTTGGAAGGCACTATGAATGCTGAAAGTTATATAAAGGGCAACATATGCTCCCCTCCAGATGACGTGTATTTCAGCTGGACAATACAAAACCACATAGTGCAGCTATTACAACAGCATGGCTTTGTAGTAGAAGAGTCCAGGTGCTGAATTGGGCTGCCTGCAGTACAGATCTTTCACCTATGGAGAACATTTGGCGCATCATTAAACGACAAAAAATACGTCAAAGATGACCACGAACTCTTCAGCAGCTGGAAACCTATATCAGGCAAGAATGGGACCAAATTCCAACACCAAAACTCCAGAAACTCATAAACTTGATGCCCAGACGTCTTCAAACTGTTTTGAAAAGAAGAGGAGATGCTACACCATGGGAAACATGCCCCCATCCCAACTATTTTGAGACCTTTAACAGGCATCAAATTTGAAATGAGCTCATTTGTTATGTTATCAATGTTCTATTGTGAATAAAATATTGGCTCATGTGATTTGAAATTCGTAGTTTTCATTTTATTCGAATTTAAAAAACATCCCAACATTTCCAGAATTCGGGTTGTAGTAAGAAATGTTCATATTGTTCATATTAAAATCCCTGACGTTTTTTGGAAAAACTCTGTTTGTGACATCAAGATATTACAGCTTTGCGATTTTTCTTTCCTGTGTACAGTGCTGGAGAACAGTGACATCTTTCACAAAAGCAAGTCATTGTCAGTGGTATATTTTGTAGCCAAGAAATCACATAATCAAGACGGTTCCCAAACAATTGTTATATTTTAACCCAGCATCAAAAGAAACATGATTACAGCCTTCACTGACTCACATACTCATCATACCTGAAAGAAGATAGTAGTATCATTTTGGAAACTGGCATGCAGACAGAGCGGTTACAAAACTATAAGAGCTAGAAAAGAGGACATAAATGTGGGTGTATTACAAAGATCATCTGTTTAAAAGGTCAGTTCCTTTTTATGCTTTTCCATGAGAATAATGGTAGTGTCTGTAAAACATCAAGAGAAATTGATTATTGTCCCCACACTCCCAATTAGAGAAAAAAATATGCAAAGATGCAATAATAGCGAAGGTCTCACAGGTGAGAAAAACAGCGAGAGCCGCATTCTGCCGCGCGTATCTGCTCCCCCCGGCGTTTCCCATGCACTAACAGTGACGGATAGCTTCCCTCAAAAACTCCCTTCCAGCTTGTGTTTCATTAAACCACCACTCCGCTAGGTTTTTAGGAAATTCCCTTTTGTCAAAACTGCTGACTGCCAGCAGCAAAGAAACTGCCAAAGAAGTTGCAATTCCCAGACAAGAGTTAGAATATTTTCCCAGTAGTGTTGTATTTTAACAGACGTAAGTTATATGTAAACATGATGATACACTTTGAGCAAAGATTTTATGGCAAAAAATCATTTTTATGAACATGTGCTATCCATCTAAAATTATATCTGTCCCTGAAAGCTCTGTCATGCCAAAAATATTATATATTACTAATTTCCCCATCCATCCTATTATTTTTTTTTTATCATTAATGATTATTAATAATTTTTCTTTCTTTTTGGAAAAGTAAATACTCATGACCATTTTTTATCTTTCTGTTTATATATATATATATATATATATATATATATATATATATTAGTGGAGTCAAAACTAGCGCGTTAACGCACGCGATTAATTTTTTCTGATTAAGGCGTTAAAAATATTTAACGCAATTAACGCAGGGGCGGGGCTAGGGTTGGCCACCCCATTCGCAACTGCTGCCTCTGTCTCTTTTTTCTTGAAATGGATTGCGTTTATTTAGATGCAGAACGTCTTTATGACCACATCAAACGGGAGACGTTTCAGACGCGCGCTCTAACTTCGCCTCCGAGCCAGGCGCGAGTCAAACGAGCGCGGAAAAGATACTGTGCTCGTAGCGCGCGCTTTTCAAATACACGCACAAATGTGCCGGCGCGCGCTGTAGGCTGTATCATTTCATATCAAACAGTGAAAGAAACTACGTGCATGCAGTGTCCTAGTTATGCCGTCAGTTAAGGCATGAAGTTACCAAAAAGGCGATTAAAGCTGCCTTAAAACTGCTTGCATGCATGAAATATGTTATATATGCGTCACATTTAAGAACATGTCTCTGAAATGGTCTTAAAAAACTGTCCTGAGGCACCCCAGCACTGTCTCCCTCATCTAAAACACCCGATTCAACTCGTCCGCTCATTAGTAGAGACTTTAAGACCTGAAGTGGGTCAGAAAAGGTAAAGAGAGTTGTGAGAAAATAAGACGCATGTCAGATCCTCGTCACGTTCAGCAGCAGCAGCTTTTAAAGCTATAGCAGGCAAATAAGCTAATAACCAGCTGCTATGATGCCTATTAATCCAAGAACCAAAGAAAAAAAGAGGAAATCAAAAACTTTTATAGCTTTAAGGGGTTCATCTATATTTAATTTAGAATTTAGTGTTCGGTAAGTATTCATTTTATGTATATTTCTGCTGAAGGGCACAAGTAGCTAAATATGTAATTTATTATAATAGGTTCATGTGATGATTGTTTTAAGTTCACTTAAATTAGACGTTAAGTCTAATAAATGTTAAAATTTATAGATCTAAATTATACTGTAATGCTGACTGGCTACAGTCAATGGTTAAATATTCAGGGGAAAAAACTATTTTATAGAGACATCAGTAGTATTGATATCAGTGATGCTGGCCTTCAATCATAAAAAAGATGCCATTAAAGAAATATTAAAAATATACTGTCTTTATGTTGTTTGTACATTGTATATTTGAAGATTGAAAAATGTGCGATTAATTAGTTTTTTTTTTTTAATCGATTGACAGCACTAATATATATATATATATATATATATATATATATACGACCCTGGAGCACAAAACCAGTCATACGGGTCCATTTCTTGAAATTGAGATTTATACATCTGAAAGCTAAATAAGTTTTCCATTGATGTATGGTTTGTTAGGATAGGACAATATTTGGCTGAGATACGACTATTTGAAAATCTGAGGGTGCAAAAAAAAATCTAAATGTCAAGAAAAGTCATTTTTATACGGCATGTTATTTGAGTAATTTGACTGTTTTTATATATTATAACCCAAAAATTCAATGTATGTTTATATGCAGATCAACTAGTGTCAGTGTTTAATTGAAGAATGTTAATTTAAGAAAGCTAACAAACCAAACATTTATATAATATCTTTTGCATTTAAAATATTTATGCACATTAACTTTAAAGTTCCGGTTAATAAATTCCAGTTGCACTGCATAAATAATTTGACATTAAATAAAAATTTATAATAAATTCCCTGAATTAAAACAGCATCCTTGTTCAGATTTTGTAGCAAAGACTTTGAAGCATTTTCATATTGGACTGCATGTTAAATTTAAAAATCTAATTTAAAATTAAAATATATTTAACATAGACCCTGCCTATATGAGTCTTTAGAGGTTCTCCTTCAGCCAATGGATGTAGTTCCCAAGACTTCGCTTTCCAACAGAAAACGCAAAGCGTCCAAAAGCGAAACTAATGCATCCATGGAAACCATCTTCAAGGTGATCAACAGTGACGTCCACTCCAGCCTCCTGCAGTCGCGTGGCGTACATGAGTCCATCATCTCTCAGCACGTCATGCTCACAGGTCATGATGTAAGCGGGCGGCACGGCCTTCAGCACTTTTGTATCTGCTAGTAGAGGCGCCGCTCTCACATCCAGCAGGCCTGGCAGCTTCTCCAGCAGCTTTGAGTCACCGAGAAGCGGAACCACGGGTTTATAGTTCTTCTGGAAGACCACCGGAAGAAGCTTGGTCCAGTCGGTCTTGGCTTTGGCCGCTGCTATCTCCTGGCCCTGATCCAGAGCCGTGTGGTTGTTGCCAGCAAAGCAGGAACAAGTTTCTGCTCGCCGTTTAGGTACTCCAGCCAAAAGCGGGACATGAGTGGTCTGTATAGGATGGGAATGTGGCCGTTCTGCTGGTGCGAGGGGGTGTTGAAGTCCAGGGCCTGAAGCGCAGGGTAGACCAGGGCTTGAACTTTAAACTTAATAGGAATGCTACTGTCCAAAGCCATCTGTGAGAACAGAGACAAATAAATGTGATTATTAGCACTCTTTTACTATGAATACATATAAACACTACATATACATATACAATACATACGAAGACACACTAGTAAACAACACATATGCAATATTTTATATTTAGTTTTAGTTTTTGTCTATATATATATATATATATATATATACACACATGTATATATATGACTTTTACATATGTATATATAAAATCAACATAAATATATAATATCAACACAAACAATTTTGAACCTGGGTTTATGTTATCCAATGTTCATGTTTCTGTTCTAGAAATCTATGCAAATAAGTGCATATTTATTTAGATAATGCATCATTTTATGTACTTAATGTACTTTTATTAATCAACTTGGGAAGTATGGTGATATCTGTTAGTATTGTCTTTATGCTATTCACCTGTGATGTCTTGCCTTAATGGGAAACATATATTTGTTATGATGACAATTTGATGCTTGGATTTCATACCTGTTGCGCCACAGCAGCGGCCAGGTTTCCTCCTGCGCTGTCACCTGACACAGCCACTCGTTTCGGGTCTATGGAGTACCGACCCAACACCTCGGCTGTCAGGATATGTTTTGATGCCTGAAAAGCATCATTATACTGATCTGGAAAACGTGCATCCGGTGCCAACCTGTACCTGAACATACAATTGAAACAAAATATACAAATGAAGTCTGGTAAATAACTCCTTTAATCATACAAAGACCATATGCAAGATCCAGAAAATTGCTTACTCAACAGATATTACGACTGCATTCAGCCCTTCAGCCATAGTCATGCACTGAAGGTAATACGGTTCCATCTCTATAAAATCAGAGAGAGCAAAGAGGTGAAACCATAGTATTTTAGTAAAATATCTAAAAAGTGTTTCCTTTCTCGGCCACATGAGGGCGCTTCGAGACTGCTGAGCAAATCTCTTTCTCCCAGTGTCTACAACTTCTAATGCACTCAACATATTCCTTCATTTGCATGAAATCATATGCAATTTATTTAATATATAAGACAATAAACTGTCATGTACTTGTACTGCCAAATGTCCATCCTCCTCCATGGAAATAGACCAAGCCTCTTTTAAAGCTCTGCTCCTGCCCTGCAGCAGTTGACTCAAACACTAGTGCTTCCACTCCTCCAAAAGACGCTTCTGTGACTCGCACGCTTGGGCTGGACTCGATTCTTTTTACATTCCAGGCAAAATAGGATTTTACCAAACCGAACGGGGAAGTCAGTCCAAGGTCATGAGCTACAAAACTCTATGAGAGAAAAACATAAAAGTTGTGTTTCTGTCAGCACAACTCTTTAGCCAATCAATAAATCCACTTAAGTGCAATTTTATATATTAATTTAATTGCATTCATAAAAAAAATATTTTAATGCAAAATCTTACCAACTTCATCGTGCCACGTATCAATGCATCCACAATCATGAGTTTCCATGGCTCTGATATAGTGCTGGGCAGAGGCACATAAATATAATAAGCGGCTGCTATTGACAGTAAAACCGTACCGATCAAAAGGAACCGCATTATTAATTATGTTAAAAGAGCATTAAAATGACCAAACGTCAGTGTTCATGTAGAGTGGCTGTATGTATGACACTTCACCTGATTACACATAGTATAAATTATGAAATCACAGCAGTTATTTTATGTTAAAAGTCCTCTTGTTCACCCTCAGTGACTGTTTACCTTTGCGGCTTTTATTAATGATTTTATCTGCTTTACATTTATTGCCTCCCATTTTTTCAGATCAGTTAAGTGCACATAACTACTAGTAAATTTTTTTTTTTTTTTAGGTTTTTGTGTTATTTAATGTTGTTAAATAACACAAAACATTACATTTAAATAAACTATAAATTTGTAATTGTAATTTTTTAATAAACGACACGATAATGTAAAAAGTTGGATTCGGCATGGAGATAGAGACTTTTATTTTGAAATTATTTTATGCTCTGTTGGTTGCACGTGTACCTTCACATCGAAAATACGTCAGATATCAGTTTGCACTATCAACTGTGAATGAATGTACAGTATTTATGTTTTCATTATAAATTTCATTCACGCGATTTTACACTTATAAAAAATGAACAAATAGACAAGACTTCTGATTCGTCTCTTCATTTTCATGATTCATGATTTTGGAATATCATACATATTCACATATAACAACAAAAATTACTTTTAACGCCATTTTACATCCATGTTGATGATACAGTGGAATTAGATGGAAGTGTGTAAATATGAAATGCACTGACAGCATAAACAGACCCAAACAAATGTACAGTATGGCCTGAGGATGTGGAACCGAACTCATTTTGTGGACAAAGCACATTATTTTTTATGGTAAACCATGAGTTTTACGCAAATTATTTCAAATACACACTTGTATGTTGAATAAAATGTATGATTATTATACTTCATTTATATTACATTTACATTTACTTTCCCAGATGCTGTTTCACAGATTCTGCTCTGAAAATCAGAGATACAGTAATGGTTTATTTCCCAAGGAAACAAATGCATGCATTCAGAATGTATCACTCAGTAAGAAATCAGTCTACTCCTTGAGGCCTGGTGATGCACATTTGTGCAGACGTCACGCCTAGATGCAGCTGCACAAAACTAGGGCAGAGAGCACAACTGCATGCTTGTGTGTGCGCATAAATAAAAATGTATACCGCTGCAAGTCTTGAGTGTGAAAGACATGAACTGTCTTGTCTTCCCATCTGCTCATTAACTGAGAAATATGAGAACTACTGCGTCTTGAAAACTAGTGTCTTGTTTTACTTGTTTTCACTTCTTTCAATTTTTTTGTATGGGCTTGCTTGCTTTGACACTTGTTATTTATATATATACGTATTTGTATATTTATAGAACAATTACTGTCTAACTGGTCATTCTTAATACTATATATATATATATATATATATATTTTTTTATTTTTTTTTTTCAATAGACATTGTATATTTTTGGTCACTGCAGATTAATAGAAAAATTACGTTCTAACTGGTCATTTTTAATACTTTTATAAATTATATATCTTCATTTTTTTATTTAATATTTATTTAATATTTAAAAAATATTTAATATTTTTTAATAGAAATTGTCAATTTGTTTTGGTCACACTCAGCAGATTTTTATAATCTTCATCACATAAAATATTAACAACATAAAATAATTTCCATGACACTTAACAATTAATAGAGATGGATTCACATTCAGAAAACCCTTTTGTATAATCTGGATTATTACATGCACTATAAACCCACTGCTACTAAAACAATTGTGTATTGTTACTGAAACATAGTTTCAATAGCTTTGGGCTTGATCAGTGTGCTTTTCTCCCCATTAATAATCTATTGCATTGACATGTTGCACAGTATTTTAAGTCTAAAAACCATTAGTGAATGATTGAAATCAAAATATATTTAACATAACAACACCCCCCCTCCAAAAAAAAAAACACCTCTGGCTCTGCTAGAGGTTCTCCTTCAACCAGTGGGTATAGCTCCTAAAACTTCGAAACCCTACAGAAAACCGAAAGGGTCCAAAAGCAAAACTAAGGCATCCATGGAAACCATCTTCAAAGTGATCAACAGTGACGTCCACGCCGGCCTCCTCCAGTCGCGTGGCGTACATGAGTCCGTCGTCTCTCAGCACATCATGCTCACAGGTCATGATGTAAGTGGGCGGCACGGCCTTCAGCACTTTTGTATCTGCTAGTAGAGGTGCCGCTCTCACATCCAGCAGGCCTGGCAGCTTCTCCAGCAGCTCTGAGTCGCCGTGAAGCGGAACCACAGGTTTATAGTTCTTCTGGAAGGCCACCGGAAGAAGCTTGGTCCAGTCGGTCTTGGCTTTGACCGCTGCTATCTCCTGGCTTGGAGTTGGAATTGTGTGGTTGTTTGCCAGTAAAGACGTGACAAGTCTTGGATCCCCGTTTAGGTACTCCAGCCAAAAGCGAGCCATGAGCGGACGGTGAAGGATGGGAATGTGGCCGTTCTGCTGGTACGAGGGGGTGTTGAAGTCCAAGGCCTGAAGCGCAGGGTAGAGAAGGGCCTGAACTTTGAACTTAATAGGAGCACTATTGTCCAAAGCCATCTGTGAGAGGAGACACAAAAAATATGATTTTATTTTCTTTTTCCTTAGTAATGAAAGCACAGCCTGCACCTTTAAAAAAATCTGCTGATTTGCAAAAAAAGGCCTAATATTACCTAATTTGGTGACATCTAAGATAAAATTTCATCACAAAAAGTTTTTTTTTGCAAAATAAAACTGAAAATTATATATACTATATCACATGCATATATTTATATACATATATATATATATATATATATACACACACACACACACATACTCCATTTAATGTTGAAGAAATTTACATAAACTATAAATATATAAAAATATTTTATGTAAATTTCTTCACAAACTTTTATATATATATATATATATATATATATATATATATACACACACACACTTATAAAACACACACACACACACACACACACATATGTGTGTGTGTATATATATATATATATATATATACACATACATACATACATACACAAACTATATATACTATAAATAATATATATATATATATATATATATATATATATATATATATAAAGTAAAGTGTAAGTAGTGTAAGTATATATATATATATATATATATATAAGTAAATATATATACTTTTATAAACTTTTATATATTTATATTTATATATATTTATATATATATTTATATCTATTTATATATATACTTTTTCCCCCACAAAATCTGTAATATTCTGTCGCTGTTTGGATGTAGTAAACTTTCTACACAGCCATCTTTGCATTTTCTTCAGTCACTGGCCATAATTCCTACCTTTAAATCAGAAATAAGATCAGAATTAAATCATCTGAGAATTGAACAAACAGTTAGGAATCATTTCATCATCAAACAGGCACTATTTTTGGAATCAGCACCTCACAATAAATAGGAAACACATAACTAACAGTATTTGACATCATTCAGCAAATATAGTGAAATTGATTTGCAGTGATTTCTCACACCTGTTGCGCCACAGCAGCAGCCAGATTGGCACCAGCGCTGTCACCTGACACAGCCACTCGTTCCGGGTCTATGGAGTACTGACCCAATACCTCGGCTGTCAGGATGTGTTTGGAAGCCTGAACGGCTTCGTTATACTGAGCTGGGAAACGTGCCTCCGGGGCCAGCCTGTACCTGAACAAACAAATTATACAAATGACAGCTGGTAATTAATGTAATTAAAGCTCTAAAGGGATGTAGCTATAAAATTATACAGTAGAGAATAGCTCACTCAATTGATATTACAACTGCATCCAACTCTTCAGCCATAGACCAGCACTGAAAGTAATACGTTTGCATCTCTTTAAAGAAAAAAGGAACAGAAGTTACCGATAAAAATAAAAAAAATTCTCACTCCTTCTGTGTACAATATCCAAAACAGAAAAAAGAGATTATTTATATGAAATCACATGCATTTTCACTTACTTCCACTGCCGAGTGTCCATCCACCTCCATGGAAATAGATCACACCTCTTTTCAAATGAGGCTCTTGGTCTGCTGCTGTGGACTCAAACACTTGTGCCTGCACTCCTCCAAATGACGTTTCCGTGACTCGGATTGCTGGGCTGGACTGTGGACCCTTTATTTCATCCCATGATGCAGCATACTTTGCAATATCAAAAGGTCGACTCAGTCCAAGATCGTGAGCTAAAAAGCTCTATGAAAAAAAAAAAAGACTGCAAGTTAGAAGGATCAGAGAGCGGGATTGTTAAACACTCTCTAAGGGTCAGCAAATCTCTTTAAAAAAATTCCTTTTATTCTGAAGGGATATAAGGAATATTTTTTAAGCATTACAGGCTCAAATTCCCCATTTTTAATTTATATTATTGAGAGCTATTACATTTTTTATTTAACATAAGATTAACCAAGTATGTATGGTAAATTTAAACACATAAAATGTTTGGTGATTTTAGCATTTAGAGGTCGACAATTAAAATAATTCAACAATTATAGAAATATGGTAAAATAACAAATGGTCAAATATTTTTATTTGATTTTTTTAGACAAATGACAAACTTTTTAATTGTAACTTTTTATTTGCTGTTAGAGTTAGTGAAAAACAAATAAGCAAATCTGACAAATCTTTTTTTTTTTTTAGACAAATTAGACAATTTTTAATTGTAGTTTTTTTGTTAGAAAATAAATATTTTATATATTGTTAGAAAAAAATATGCTGAAAAGACAAATAATCAAATGTTCTTTTCTTTCTTTTTTTTACACAAATTGTATCACTATTTAATTTGTTACCAAAATTATTGTAAAATTTATATATATATATATACACACACACACACACACACACACACATATATAATTTTTTATGTTTTTCTTAATTAAGTTATGACATTCATTTTTGTTAATTCCTAGAAAGTAACAAATATAAGGTTTAAACTTTAATCAGTCATGTCATTCATTTTTATTTATGTTTAAAAATTGTATCCACATTTAAATGACAATTATGCATATTTGTACATTCTAGCTATTGTATTATATAACGGAAACAAATGCAAAGCTTACCACATGCATGACACCACGCAGTATGGAATCCATAAACATGAGTTTCCATGGCTCTGATATAGTGCTGGGCAGAGGTAGATAAATATAATAAGCAGCTGCTATTGACAGTAAAATCGCCACGATCAAAATGGACCGCATCATAATTATAGTCCCAGTTAAATGACCACAAGAAACTCATGAAACTATACCGGTCTCAGAGGTGACATAGTGACTGACTGTATGATTTTGTAATACCTCATCTGACCCCAGAGAGCAGTGGTTTTGAAATCGCTGCAAATTTTACATTAAAAGTCCTAAGGTATGAGAACTCTGAAGCCATCTTTTTTAATTTTGTGAAGTTGCTATACTATTATTTTTTGATGGTTAGCGTTTATTTACTACTCTTGGTTTTTTGAATATATCGAAAAGCACGCAAGCTTTTAAGTAAACAACAGCTCACGTTGATTTAAAGAAATTTTCTGCACTGTATTCTGCTAGTAGACGGTGACTTTTAATTTGAAATATTCCTCACGTTCTGTCATATAACAGTTGTTTACACACGTCACATTGGAATGTACTGTATATCAGACATCTGTCAGCCCAACAGTGAAAGCACTACACATGTTATACCGTTTTACTGATTTTACAACAACTGCTATTACTACTATTACTACAGTTCTTCTTATAGATTTATGTAGCCTATAACTAACATTATTCATCTTGATAATTCTGCTCGTTTTGAAATGGCCCTGGTGTGATAATGCATGCTTCATGGTTAGTGTCCTGATAACGCATGGTTTAATCCCAGTCTGTGAACAAATTTCTGAAATATGAGATCTATCTGATTCCTGTAGTAATGTTAATGACCACTAAGTGGCGCTGTAGTTTCTCTTTTATAATATGGTCACCTATTCTTTTCAAACTGATCACCATACTTCCATAGAAATATGCAATTTAAAAAACCTAATTAAATAGGCTAGCATTTCAACTAAAGCCAAAAATGTAGAGTTTCACTCATATGTACTGTTAATGTCAATCATATTATTATAACGATTTATAACAAGATTAATTTGGCCCACAAATCAGGAAGTCGCTTTAAATTATGAATTTGGAATATCATGCATTTCGATGTATAACATTACAATAAATATTAGATTTAACATTGTGGATTTTTTCATTGTGGAGATATCTTAGTCCTAAACAAAATCCTGTGTATCATGTTTGAGGATGTGTAACGTACAAAGAGGAACTTTAGTTTGTGGATAAAGCATGTGAGTTTTAAACCAATGATGAGCTTTACACCAATTGTACGCTTATATATTTAAATAATAACATTTATCATTATTATTTTTTATTAAGTTACAGTTCGCATATAAATAAAAAAAATATTATTTATTATTTAATTATTTAAAAATAATTATTTATTATTTACTTATTCATGCATGCATGTATGCTTTGGGGTAAAATAATGCATGGTTCAACTTGCCTCTAATTCAAAGCAAACTTCCACAACACCAACCAATTTAGAAAAATGTATTAAACTGTTTTATTTTCACGTTGACCTCGTCTATCCTAACAGAACAGTCTCTTCTAACATCCTCTTTTGTCCTCGTTATCATATGATTCCGGTGACTTATGGAATGGTACGGGAGAGTATTCGGTGTTATACGGTAAACTTCTACACCCCCATGTGCGCTTCCACATAATTGACATGGCGGAATTCCACACTGGTTTGGTCTGGTCCACCGTGGACTTCGCAGCAACGGAGTGACATGCTTTCTCTTACGGGCATTTAGGGACTAACGTGTTAATAATCAAGATTTACTGAATCCGAGGTAAGTAGATGAGTTTTGTTCAAAATATTAACGCGGTAATGTAATTTTCCGAAGCGCTCTGAGACACTGTTTCGCAAAGTTTCAATTTGCAGAAAAGCGCGAGCCGGCTGACTCTTTGATGGGAAAGGGAAGTCTTGAATTGAATGCGAAACGAAACGAAACCTAAACGAAACTTAGTGCTTTAAACGCTTAAAACTTTTGCATGAGCTGATTTGCTTTACTTTTATTTGTGTCTGCTTTGACGGCTGTATTTCAACTAGTGAATACTTCAGTTGTTAGGTTATGTGCATCATCCTGTGTACTTTTTATGCAGGAAAAAGTCATTCGTAATCATCATTAAACGCTGGTTTATCAAAATTCAATGACACTTGTAATGCCTAAGTGAAAATTAACAGAGGAAGCTTTTCTAACATAATTATTCCCTATTGTGATTCTGTCCACTGCATTTTCCCCCGGAAAATTCTGGAATTCGAAATCGATTCATTATGAAACTTTTTTTTATCAACACAGGGGCCTGTTTGTATAATTAAAAAATTATTACATTCATATGCCTTTACCTATATAACATTTCCAAATGCCAAAGACAATTGGAAAATGACACGTCAATTCCCAGCAACAAGTTGTTTGCTTAAGCGTCACGCGAATAATATACTTTCGTAATGGCTGAAATGTTACATCATTGAAATGAGCATGACGTATGTTGTATATTGTATAGATAAAATCCAGTTTCGTCTGCATTACCATCATAATAACATAGACTTGACTTCAGAGAAGCGTTCTAATAGGAAACTGTGTAGACTTGCATTGTAGAATACCGTTCTTTTGAGTCGAATCGTTTCAATTGAACCGGTTCACAAGAACGATTCGTTCTTTAATGGAACTGGATCAGTCCGTGCGGTTCTTTATAAAAACTCACTAACTCATTGAAACCGAGAAACATCTATTTCGCATTTTAAAATATAGAGCTGACAGTACCGTGTTTGAAGCATACTGAGGATTTGACTGGTGGGACGAAAGTTACTTTAATAAGAGACATGTTTGATGTAATACAAACACACACAGAGATGATGTGTATTACAAGTAAAACGTATTGTAATTTCTTATAGGTTAATTGTATCACCGTTTTTTCAACGCACAGGCTAAGCAGAAGCGTCACGTGATGGCAAAATTATGTCACGACCGAAAGAATCGCTGAATCGTTTTGTTGAATCGAATCTCAACGAGTTGGACTTTCTGTGGGAGCATTTAAATGTTGTTTACTGTTTCCTTTAAGGATGATAGTGTTAAAATCTGAACAGTTGTGAAAGAAAGAATACATACTGTAACAAAATATGATTTAGGAAAACGCATTCAACTGGTGTTGTGGATCATTTCGTGGACCGGATCTTTTAGCCAGAGGAAACCCGATCCCAAATACATGACGTCATGTGACATTCCAGAGCGAACCTTGAGGTGCAGAAAGCAGACTCGTAGACTTCAGAGACTCCAACCTTTGCATCAAGCTTGATTTCTCCCCTTTAAGTCACTGCTGTAGTAGCCTGTTCATAGAGATGGAACGTGGAAAATGATGTTCTGTAATGTGAAAGTTTTAAACAGCAGTGCAAACATCTCTTTTATTATGTCAAACGCAGGGTTTTGCAGACTAATACTGTATGTACTAAAGTTTTATTGTAAGTGATGGTTTAAATGATGTCCTGTGAAGGAAATGCAGATTTCTGTGGTGGTAACCTAACCACAGGGTGAGCACTGATTTGTCAGCATCTCACACCCCCATTAAAACACACACAGGCGTACCCTGACCCCTCCCAACCCTACAGCCCTTTGGCCCCTAACTCAAATGTTAAAAGAATGTGGTGCTTGTGGGTATTTTCTAGAGTCCTATTCCAATCTTTGGCTCAGTCTCCAGTTCTTGTGATAATGCCAGGCTATATTTAGCGCTTTATACACTCTCCTTAACATTTAATGCAAATACACATTGCAGATAAGTTTTTACAGATTACTCACTTTTTTCCACCACTGCATTCTCATCCTGTACCGTCATGTGTAGCACACCTGGTTTGCTCTCTGGGTTCTCCACTGTCCACCACTTCCCTAGCGTTTGTGCTAATTGTGTTTGAAAATCAGACGTTTTGCTCTATCTGCCTCCATCATTTCCTGAGAGCGATTGTAATGATCTGTCGAGCTGTCTGTACTCCTTTGTTGTCGTTATCGAATCGGTTGTGCTGAATTATTGCTAATGCCAGTTACCCTGAGGGTAGCTGAGATGTTCTTATGAGAAACTCATGGTACATTTGTAAAACATTTAGGCAAGGCTTTTAGCACAGGGAAGGGAGGTGGTGGTGGTGGTTAAAGATCGGCTTTAGGAGTGGGTGATTCATGAAGAGTTACTGTGAGCCCTGATCACCATCATACCCTTGAGCAAAAAACCCACGGGTCCCTCCTTCAGTGTTGTTCTGTGAGATTTTTTCCAGTGTTTTTGGTTATGGTTAATGGTTTTAAACAAACCCATAAGTATGAGCAAGTAGTTCCGGTCCTTGAATTTGATTGGTCTAGCAGTGTTCCAGAAGCGATGATGTAGTCCAATAGCACTAGGACTTCTCTGTGTTTGCGTGAGTCATTCATTCAACCGATTTGTTCAAAATCACTGATTCTTTCTGGAATAAAAAGAACCGACTGTCTTTATGAGTGAGTCATTGAATCAGTTATGCAACTGATTTATTGTACTGACTCTTGCTATTTCTAAAATTCATTCGTTTTCTCCTTAGGGAAATTAAAGAAAACATAAAGAGGAACCAAATGTGAGCTATGAGATGGTTAATTCTAATGTATGATTTTATTGAAGCCATCAAGACACATTATTTTGAACTTGTTTTTGAAATAATTGTTTTTAACAGCGCAATTTTTGCATGGGCAAGAAATCTCCACCAGTTAAAATGAACATCTAAATGACGTTTTATAGCTATCCCTCGTTAATTTGTGGTTAATAATTTAAGTTTCTCATTAACACTTCTGTCCTCATTTAAGGTGTTAAGTATACAGTCTTGTACTTTTGTGTTTTTTCTGATTTTATAATACATTTTTTTGCTTCAGAACAAAGTTTGTAATGATACAATTCACCTTGTAGCTTGTTGGTTTGGTTGATCACTGGTTCATAAGACAATTTTAAAAAAATCCCAATTTGAAAACTGAAAGGGAAAATACTTTCATAACCATGTGACATATCTTCATATGGCAGAAATTGTAAGATTAGTGTGTGGCTCCAAATTCAGCATATCTTTAAAAGTGAGTCACTGAACCATTCATTTAGTTCATTTGATCAAAAACACTGATTCTGTATCACCACTACTGAGTGGTGATTCAACGGTTAATTCTATTTTTACTTTGTTTGGAACTGTTTTTGTTGGTGAAGTTGAGGTGTTTCTCCACTCAGACGCTCAGAGTGGATGATTTATCTCCGAGCTGGTGCATAATTTAGTTTTTCCTTCCTTCCTGATCCTGACCTGTTTGAGCATAGGTGCAATGGAATGCACATGAATCGATTTTTAGGTGCAGAGACCAAACTTTTCCTGCCCTTTTATCTCATCAGCCATTAATTGCTGAAGGCAGGATTGAGGAGTGGACATTGGTCCTTGTCTCTTCTGCTGAGCATCACAGCATGTTTAATCATAAGAACCAGATCCAGCAATGCTTTGCATCAGATGTTTCATGACTTGGGTGATCAACCTGCTACTAAGCGTAACATGTTTGGTACAGATGTCCGAAATCTGAACTAACCTGGCTTGCCTGTTTGTAGCTGAGGCCCAAATCAGGATAAGGAATGTGACCTATTGACCTTTAGAAGAAGAGGGAGGGAAAGTGGCTGTGGTGAAGAGTGCTGCCTGTTCATTATGTAGAAACATGCATATGTTTATTCCCACTTTTACATGGCTGGTGGTTTGTAAAATGTGATTTTTGAAATACACTGATTTGACACAACACTGACAAAAACACTGGTTTGATTCATTTATTCAGACTACACTGTTCACGCTGTATGTTTTGATTCTCTAAAAAGAACCAGTTCAAAAGTTGTTTGTTTGGGGATTAAACTACATTGTTGCGCTATATATTTTGATTCACTAAAAAAGAACCTGTTCATAAGAGTCATTCTTTTATGATTCAAACTACCCTTTTCCTGCTGCATGTTTTGAGTCACTAAAAAGAAACGGCTCATAAGAGTCATTTGTTCAGGAATCAGACTATGCTGTTTGCACTATATATATTTGATTCACTAAAAAGAACCAACTTGTAAGAGTTGTTTGTTCAAGAATCAGATTATGCAGTTTAAATAATACCTTGTTGATCCACCAGCTCATTTTGTGATACCTACACAGTTCACGCTGTCTGTTTTGATTCACTAAAAGAAGCAGGTCTTTAGAGTCATTTGTCTAGGACTACACTGTTTGCGCTATTGATTCACTAAAAAAGAACTGGCACATAAGAGTCGTTCAGATATTAATACCGAGCTGATTCAATTGATAGATGCGCTTCTTCCTTTCTCAGTCTCTAGCTCCATTTTTATTCCATCCCTGCACACAATTAGGATGTTAGGGGTGTGAGACTGTATAATTTTCTCCGATGTGACCCTGTGCAACCCCTCTGTGTGACTGGAGAATATGATTCACTCAGCCTGACCCAGTTAAGATGCTCCTCTGCTCCTTCTCAGCACTCAGAGGCTGGATCACGTTTCATATTGGGGTTACGCAACACTGAATTTGGATCCTGGGAATCTCTTTTCTGTCTTCTTTCTCTGCACTGTCCCTCATTTTTTTGTCCCCTCGCTCCTAGTGTCTTTTTCTGTAAGTTCTGTAAGGTGAGAGTGGATGAAGTTTCAGTGCAGGCAGAAACAGGGTCAGCTTTTTGAGCTCAGCTGGGTGTGTAACTGCATTATTGTGCCTTCAGGGAGGAACCAGGTCGTGCTCTGTAGTCTGTGGTGTCAGTATTGGGTAACACCTTTGTCTGTTAAACAGGACAGAGGCACTGAGATGGGTCCTGATGCTGTTGTATAGACCGAAGGAAAAGAAAATAATAATTTAATATCACAAATAATTGTCTTAGTAATTTTTAGTAATCTCTCGAGTATCAGACTTTACTAATCCTCATGTTGTTTCAGATCTGCATGATTTTTCGGTCTGCACACATGATTAGTGGTTTCTACTGTAATATCATAGTTGTTGTTTTAATGATGTGCGATCAGACATTATTGAATATGCCACTTCTAGTATGTCACGATTTTTTCTCATAACATTATTTATGCAAATGTAATTGCAGGGTCAATGCATGCATGCCACCTTTAATCAAAAGCATTAATCAAAATATCTAAATGCCACTTTAGATGCAACACCTGAGCCACATCTGCAATGCAAATATGGATTTGTTGATACTGATTTCAGTTGATTAGTAGCATCTTTTTTTTTAGTCTAATTAAATTTAATAATTAAACGTAAGAGTTTGACAAAAGATGATGCATACATCTGATAAGGTTAGAAAATTGTCTACATAATGGTAAAAATCACTTTAATGGAGCAAATATTACCTCCTAATTGAACTGTAAAAATATTCTCTAATTATCATTATGGCTAATATCCCAGAAAATGTCGAAATATTTTTAGTCATTAATGCCCCCCCCCACACATGATAACTTTAGACTGAGATTTTTGATGCTGTTCATTATTATGAATATATGCATACACAACTGAGATTTCTGTAAATAATAACTTCAGATTTCAGTCTTGTGTTGTTAAATCAGACCAAAGGGCTGTTTACACCAAGGATGATAACCAAAAATAATAATATTAGCATCGACACCAAAAATGGTAGCATTCTATTTATTATAAGTGTCTTCTGCCACTTTAAATGCGCAATCCTTTCCAAGTCGGGTGGATTCTGAATGACTGTGAATGTTTTATTGTTCATCAGAAAGTGATTCCAATGATATTGTTGCTATGTGACATTATTGTCATAGCAGTGGTGTGTAAATTTGTCAAAACTTTATTAATTGCTGTTAACGGACCTTTACACTTTAACTTTGTAACACTAGACTGATAGGCAAACCTCTCACCTAGAGCAATATACTAGACCAGACGCAAATAAAGGCCAATCAGTTGGTTAATTATTCTGCCACACTCCTGTAATGTGTCCTCGATTTCCTGTCTGTGCCTCGTCTGGACTGTTATCGCTTCAGTTCTATTGTGGCCAAGGTTGTTGAGATATTTTTAAAGAGGTGATGTCATCTGGCTGTAAACGCCGATCAGAGTCACAGACGTGAGTCAACGTCGGGGAGATGGAAATCCTGAGCGCTCCGAGGTGAGATGGAGTTACTTTGCAGGCGAAAAAATGTGACATTTAGATTTTCTCATTCTCTGGGAATGTGTGTGTGCAAGCCTGAGCATGTGTTTTGTGTGTGTGTGTGTGTTTCAGCTGATCAGGGCTGAGGGAAGGGATGGAATGAGAGAATAAAAGAACGAGGGGGAGATGGAGAGGAAAAAGTGATGGTTTTCTTGGTTTCCCAGCTTCCTCAGTGTTATTATGTGCCATTAGCTGGATTATAGGCCCATGCCAGACTGGGTCCACAGCTGGAACTGTAAACCTGCCAGATGCAAGAACAGCTTTCTAAAAAGAATTAAATCTGTCTTGTGGTGGTGTGTGTGGCAGGGTGCTGTTGTTAGTGCTTGTTTGCAGTTGTGAAGATATTTAAAGCTGAAGTGTGTACTTTTTTCTAAAGTATGTGTAGTTGTAAAGAGTAAGGTTGATTCCTTGTAAACACTGTCTTGTTGATTTGAGCTTCCTGACTGGCCTTTACATAGCAACACTGCAGCAGCCAGTGGTGTGAGTTTGAGGTGGGACTATCTGTTGTATCAACTGGTTAATGAGTATTAAAGAAACCTGTTTGAATATAATCATTATGTTTGCAAAAATTACACCCTTCACTTTTAAACTTTACTGCGAATTTGCATCGTTGCAATGCTTCTGCTGTAGAATGTTACTATACATAGTAGATGTGTCTTTTTAATGTGTTTAGGGAGGTTTAAGGAAGTTGAGTCTGTAAAAATCTTGTGGTTTAAATGTCATCTATGTTCGAATTAGGTTAGAGTTGAACGCCCTAGTTCCAGTAATAGCCCATAGTTATCTTTAAATTCAGACCAAAGTTGAATTTTCATTTTTTTTATGCTTAAAACAGCTAAATAAATGAATACATTCATAAAAAAATAAATAAGTTTGTGTGCATGTGTATATACACACACACACACACATATATATATATATATATATATATATATATATATAATAAAATAACATTTTTTGAACATGTCAGTTGACTCTATACAGAATATAAACTACTGTTCAAAAGTTTGAGTTGGATTCTATTTTTCAAAGAATTCTCTTCCTCATCCCAGACTTTTGAATGGTTGTGTATCTTTCTAAATAGTTATTTCCTTCCAAATATGTAAGATAATTGAAATACCATGTCATCTGATGTTTTTTTCTCAGATGTTTTGTCATTTGAGATCTCTGAAACTCCAGAGGACAAATATTGCTGTTTATTAGATCTTAAAGCCTTTCTTCCGAATTTGGCAAAACACAACATACCTATCCAGTTGCACTCTGATCCGTGTCCTCTGTGATCATCAAACATCCAGGTCCCAAGGAGGATCTGAGATGATGTCATCAAGGAAACAATGGTTTCACTGGTGTTGTTTTGGTTGTATGAAAGGCGTGCTGTTTGACTGTGCGAGGGGGTGTGAGGGCTATGGGGAAGTGGTCTAGGGAATACCCCACATTGCTAGAACCTCAACCGTGCCATGAAAGGACTCTCTATGTCTTTCCTGATTGACACTTGCTGTGACGTGGTCACAACAACATGACCCGTGAAGGTAGGGGGTCCGGCCTCTTTGTGTGACACCCCCCTCTCGGCTCCCCTCGGCTCAGACATTGTTTGAATCTTCTCAACTTTTCTCTCAGGGGATTTAGCCCTTAAATGCCCCCCCTCAACCCTACAGAAGTTCAGACTCCAGCCATCCTCAGGAATGAGGGGAATGAGGAGAGCAGAAAGAAAAGAGAGAATGGATCGAGAGCCTGAGGGGTAAAGAGAGGGGAGGGGGAACAGGAGAAGAGAGGAGGTTTTTGGACCCCGGAGGCTTTGGCGTGTTAAGCCGTAGTGTTAATGATTTTAGTTGGGTGGTAATTACAGGCCATGGCGTAGAGCACAGAGGAAAGGAAAACAAGCATGCTCAGAATGAGAAAGACTGCAGGATGCTTCAGCACCACATGAAGTGTGAGGTTAATGTAGAGCTTCTGTCCATGTAAGTGTTAAAGACAAGTCACAATGGACCACTAGTTAACCACTCTTCCAAATCGGTCTTTTCAGTTACACAGGCTGACTCGTGTTTATTTTTTTCTTCATTGGAATAATGATGCATGTTAATTCAAAGAAAGTAATTGTCTGAAATAGTTTTTGATTTAAGTTTTTTTTTTTTTTTTTTTTTGAATTTTTTTTTAAATTAGTTTTGTTTTTAATTTATATTTTGTAGTTTTGTTTTTTGTTTTTTTTTAGTTAATTTAGTTTTTTCCATTTTTTTTTTTTTTTTTTTTTTATTAAAATGTAGCTAATATTTCAGTGTAATGAGTTGTTCCACCTATTTTTTTTCTTCATTGCAATACTGATGCATGTTAGTTCAAAGAAAATAAAGGTCTGAAATTGTTTTTTTGTTTGTGTGTTTTTTTTTGTAAAAAATTTTGTATTTAATTTATTTTTTGTTTACTTTTGTTTTTTGTTGTTTTGTTTTTCTATTTCATTTGTTTGTTTAGTTTTGTTTTATTTTAAGTTTTTTTTTTTTTTCAAATTAAAAAATGTAGCTAATATTTCAATGTAATGAGTTGTTCCACCTTTCTTTGCAGCTGACATCAACAAGATTTCTTATTTTTCAGTCTCATTTTATTCTTATTTTTCAGTCTCTTGTCATCTAGAGAACACATGAAGTAATGTAAAGTAACTTTACCAAGTGAAGTTAATATACTGTTTATACTGAAAACACTGTATATATGTCACGTTGTGGAGATTGTGGGCTGTGAATCATTTCATGTTAACTTTCAAGGAAACAGGTTGGCTGTGGGTGGTGTGTGTGTGTTTAGCAGTGGAAGTGAAGGCATTTATGACCCAATAAAAAGCCCCGACCTCTATTCTCGCGTCTTCCTCTCTCCCGGAGATCAGAGGACGTCTCACATCTACAGTTCTTCACATCTTAAAAATTTAGAGTATGTAGGTGATTTTTGTAGTTTTTAACAGCCAGCTGAAATTATACTAACAAAAAAGAACCACAAAATACCACAACATTTTATGAACATCCTTCCCAGGTTAAGAAACAATGTATGGACCTGAAGGTACAACCACAGTACTTTTTCGTAGTTTAAGGCTTCTGTCTGTAATCTCTGTAGCTGTTGTTTTTCCTGTGCTACTTCGGAACATCAGATGAATGGTTTTGTTGCTCTGGGTTTGACCCCTGGGGGTGATGTTTGTGTTTGGAGTTAAATGGGACAGGTTATTGCTTTTGCAGAGGAAAATGGCACCAGTCAGCTGAGGAGACATTATCATTGCTGTGCTGATCCTTCCCCCACCTGAACTTTGGCTGTTTTTAAAAGAGTTTTAAGAGCGTCATGTGAAGCAATTCTGTGAGGTGTTCATCCAGTGTGACAAGCAATATTGCGTTTGTTTTGAGGACAGAAGTGCAATCTTTCTACATCAATCGAAATGATACAGTACTGACTTGTATTGACTTCTGTGTCTGTTGTGCAAGTGTTTTATGCTTTAAAGGCTGCAGCCTACACCCTGATTTTCTGTATTACGCAAAAGTAGAATTAGTTCATTTCAAATCATAATATGTTGAAAATAGTGCACTTGGAAGTTGAAACGGAAGGAGTTTGTGTTGTTCTTTGAACACAAAGTGGAAACTGCCACATTCATTTTTAAATGCATCAATCTAAATGTTAAAAATTAGTTTTACAAATGCAGTGAACATGCTAATTGTACGTTTGAATCAAAAACAGTCATTCACAGTTAAGGCCATTGCACACTGAGTCCGAACGTTTTGCATGCGTTTTTCCGTTTTTTTGTATTCCTCATCCTTTCCTATCAAAATGCATGCTACGGATGCGAAAACACAGAAAATCGAACCTGATCCGAACCTGATCCGAATTTATGATGGACGAAAGTTTCGGAGGCAGTGTGTAAACCTGATTGACACAACGTGAGGTCGTATTTATTTTTTAACGTGTGAAAATTTCGGACTCAGTGTGCAATGACCTTTATATTGCTATAATTGTTTTCCAGTTATGGCCAATAAATGGCAATAAATAAAATTCAATGTTTATTACATATTAAATATATATTAAAATTGTAATACATGTTAAATAAATGTTGTCTAATAAAACAGAAAACACTAAAATGAATCATTTTAGTAATTCCTATGTGAATTTAAAGGGATAGTTCACCCAAAAATGAAAATTGTCATCATTTATTCATCCTCAAGTAGTTCCAAACCTGTATGAATTTCTTTGTTCTGTCAAGCACAAAGGAAGATATTTTAAAGAACGTTTGTAACCAGGTTGTTTTGGGGCACCATTGACTTCCATAGTAGGAAAAATAAATACTATGGAAGTCAATGGTGCCCCAGAACTGCTGTTTCCCACATTTTTCAGAATATCTTCCTTTGTGTTCAGCAGAACAAAGACATTCATACAGGTTTGGAACTACTTGAGGGTGAGTAAATGATGACAGAATTTTTGGGTGAACTATCCCTTTAAGAATCAAACTATTATATATTGTACTGCATGAAACATGGATAACTATTCATTTTGAAATCTGCTGAAGACAAAAATCAGTTTCACTGAAAAAAAACAACAAATTGAGCTTTTACTGTAGTAAATGACTCTTCTGGAATAGTTCTTAATGGGTTAAACCCAGAAAGACATAATATTTACATTTTCAGCAAAAAGTGCAAACAGTTATCTATGCATAGCACATTTTATTTTACTTTAACTGTTATTTTCATTATTTTTTTTATTTTTTTTTTCTATTTTCTTTTTTTAGAGGCACACATTTGCTGCGTGACAAAGATTCCTGTTTTGTTTTGTTTTTTTCTCCCCCTTTTTTTTCTCTCTCAGTCTGGTCTCCTGGCTGTGGTGGAGAAACTGTCGCCCTATAACTTCATTTTATATACAGATTACATCATCCCTGTACAGATTACATCATCATATAAACATCGGTGACATCATAATGATTTCATCCCGTTCCATAACCCACCAGTAGCCTTTCCGTGAGATGTGTGTGGTTCGGTCTGTATTTGCTTTGTGTGTGTGTGTATGTCTGGATGGGGTTGCAGATGAGGATCTGCTTTAGTCTTCATCATTAGCTGATTTCAATTGAGGCTAATTGCTCATTTAAGGAGCGGCCTGGCTTATAGAGACTGTTTCACCATGTAATCGGATATTATTTTAACAAAGTGGATCTCTCTCTCAGGCTGTTGCAGGGAGGGCTCCATGAATGTTCGTCACCATGATGATGACGGACCAAATGCTGGACCTCTCGCTTCCATTGAGCAACGAGGTTCCCATGATGCACCACATGATCAATGGCGATGCACCACAGCAGGTGAGTTTGTAAAGTCAGACCTCATTTATCAACAGCCTCTCATTTTAAAAATACAGAAATATTCCTCCAAGCTACAGCAACTCTTTAGCTAAAGCTAAAGACCTAGAATTGCCCCTTGTTCGACATAATGAACATGTGACATCTGCTCTTGTTTTACAGGTGATCCTGGTCCAGGTGAATCCAGGTGAGACGTTCACCATCCGCACGGAAGACGGGGCTTTGCAATGCATCCAAGGTTTGTCCAATGAAGATCTTCATATTGCTCTTACTGTTCAAATCTGTTAGTGAATCAGACCCGTTTGAAAAGGAATCAAGGTGTTTTCTCCAGTTTATGATGCCATTTTAAGTCTATTTTACATTTAGTTTGTTTGTTTGGTATGAAGACATGATGTTTGTTTGGCATGTTTTCCGAAGACTGTTTCTGAATTCAAGCACACTCAGAAACATAGCCTAGAGTATGATTTGCATTGTTGGCAATTCTTATGAATCCAGAAACCGAGACGAATCTGCAGTCTGGCATAACTTAAGTATAATTAACCTTTTATTGCATTATTTTTGCTTGTCTTTGCTGATATTCCCCACTACTTGCACCTTCACATCTCTAGAAATATAGAAATCTGCATACATTTTGCAACTCTTCTAGAACTAATAAAACCACAATTTTATCATTTTACAAAAGTAATATTTCTTTCTTCATATTTCTATTTAGTTACTAATTTTAATAATGATATAGTTATATTGGGTTACACTTGATTTTAAGGTGCCCATGTTATTATAGGGTTAGGATTAGGAATAAGCTTCAGAGTTAGTAGCATGTTATTATGGGAAATGGACTATTATTACTACAGTAAGTACATGTAACAAGTAGGCTACACAAGTACTTAAAGTACTTATACTGAGATTATAGATATGTATGTATATGTGTATATATGTGTATGTGTAGGATATATATCAATTTTTATCAGACAAATCCCATGTAGTTTTTCCCTCCAAACTGTGCAGCCCTAAAATGTTCTACATAATAATTATTTGCAAACCCCTAAAGGATATAGGTCATGTGACGGTGCTACAAAACCATTTCTAACCCTCTTGTGTGTTTGGCCAGTAGAGAGGCGTTCGGTCACTGAAGCCCTACACTAAATTACATCTGACCTCATAATGTCTTTTTAACTTCATAAAGGCCACTGAATTCCCTCAGTAAAAGTTTTGCAAGTGTATGTAAGAGATTAAAAGCAGAGAGTCACAGTAGCCTAGACCACAGGATACTGGATCTGACCGTCTGAGCGCTCACATCACTGTTTACACAGCTAAGAGGAGCTGCATTGACTGTTTAATTCAATTTGTCCAATGAGAATAGCAGAATCAGCAGCGGAGGGCTGTTTGGTTTATGCTAGAGAGGAGCTGGCAGCTGGCCGACAGAGAGAATGTAGACGGAGAAAGAGAGTCTGTACCTCACAGGTGTGGAGAAGATGCAGTTGAAGGGCACGGCAATGTTCTGGCATGTTCGGGATAAGAACTTTGTTTAATTTTCTAACGTTTGTACGATCTTTGCCAGCTGCACTGGATAAGCTAAGTCTCCTGTTATTCTTTGATGTTGACTTTGCATTTTTGCAAACAATTTGCTGATAAATGTTTTCCCAGGGCTGGGCAGTGTACTGTTGGCATATCTTTATTAAAAACAGTTCTGTAAAGAGGCGCTACATACTATGTCTGTAATTCAGAGCCCCTTTGAGATTGTCTAAAAGTGCTAAATGAAGCTCTGTGGACATTTCTCATGCAGGATCTGATTCCATAAATCACAGTAATTGCCTTTATTTTTTTGTGACATTTCTGACTGCTTGCTGTTGCTAGTTGTTAGGTTGTCTGAATGACAAGTTGACAAATTGGACTTAAGAAAGCTCTGTGTGCTGTAATTAGGCCGGATTTAAAGGAACCGTTCACAATGATGATAACTGTCCTCATTTTCTCACCCTTATGTATGGAAGCTCATTTCTGCCACTGAATAAAAAAAGGTAATTGCGACTTTTTATCTCACAGACATTTTTCACAGAATTGCGTGATACACTTTTTTTTCTCAGAATTGTGGGATATAAACCCACAGTTGCAAGTTATAAAGTCAGAATTTAAAGCTAAAGTCAGAATTACTGGATATAAACTTGCAATTCGGACTTTTTCCCTCAGAATTGCATTTATATCCTGCAATTCTAATGTTCTATCTTGCATTTGCAAGAAAAAAAATAAGAATTGCGAGTTTATTTCTTGCGAGTTTATATCTCGCAGTTCTGACTTTTTTTCTTGCATTTTGGAGTTTATATCGCGCAGTTCTGACTTTTTTCTTGCATTTTGGAGTTTATATCTCGCAGTTCTGACTTTTTTCTTGCATTTTGGAGTTTATATCTCGCAGTTCTGACTTTTTTTCTTGCATTTTGGAGTTTATATCGTGCAGTTCTGACTTTTTTCTTGCATTTTGGAGTTTATATCTCGCAGTTCTGACTTTTTTCTTGCATTTTGGAGTTTATATCGCGCAATTCTGACTTTTTTCTCAGAATGGCGAGTTCAGTCAGAATTGTGAGATATAAACTCGCAATTCTGAGAAAATGTAAGAATTGCGCGATATAAACTCCAAAATGTTTTCCCTTATAATTCGCAACTGCGAGTTTGTCTCATAATTGTGAGAAAAAAGTCAGAATTGCAAGATATAAACTCGCGTTTGCAAGAAAAAAGCCAGAATTTTCCATTTATATCTCACAATTCTGACTTACTCACATTTGCGAGTTTATAAAATTCAGAATTGCAAATTTATATCATGCAGTTCTGAGAAAAAAGTCAGAATTGCAAGATGTGAACTTTTAATTGAGAGAGAAAAAAAGTCAGAATTGTGAGCGAAAAAGTTGCGATTACTTTAAAAAAAAAAAAAAAGTGTTTTTGAAAAGTCTTTTATGCTTGCCAAGGCTACATTTATTTAATCAAAAATACAGTCAAAACAGTAATTTTGTGAATATTTATTACAGTTTAAAATAACTATTTTCTGTTGTAATATATTTTAACGTTATTTATTCATTCCGATATACTTTGAAAGATAAGATGCTTTGAAAACTAGTGTAATAGTCAATATTTATAAGTAAATAACTTATTTTAGTGGCCAATTACGCAAAGAGTGTCTGGACAATCAGTGTCGACTGTGTTAATTAGAATGAGTAATCCAGTTTTATGAGATCTAGCTTTTATGTTGTTTTTTGTGAAGCTGTTTGTGTGGTAAGAACCCAAGTTTTTCAGTGGAAGCGTACAGGCCAAGAGGAAAAGCAGCATGTGGGGTTTGCTTTCCAGTCCTGCTGAGGTTTATGAAGCAGAAAAACATCTGAATTCAACTTCCTCCTCTGAATCACCTTTCCTGCCAGGCGTAGGGGTTCTGATGGACGTCTGCAGGAATTGACACTGATGCAACCCTTCCGAGCGATGGTCAATAGAACTGTGAGGTGTTACAAAAATATGTTCCGCTGCTCAGATCCGTCACTGTGCATTAGTCCGTACCCTTACAGGCATACTTTCGACTCACTCTCATCAGGAGGCCTGTAAAATACACACACATGCATGCATTCCAGACTAATGACCCTTTTTTGCTCTCCTCGATTTTATTTATTAGCTTTTTGAGTAAGTTCACCTGATTTTTCTTTGTAAAACGCTCTCTGCGTCCTTGTATTCCAGCGCTATCTCTTCCCTTCACTCCTATTCTCTGAACTGAGTAAATATGTTTCCTGTTGATGTGGCTCGAAGGCCCCCCCCCCCCCCTCTCTGTGGCCCCCCAACCCTCACCCCTTTCCTTCACCTCCGAGAAACAGAACTCCAAAATGCAGATGTCTAATATTAGCGGCCACGGTTTTTGAAAAACTGTGTGCAAAATATGTCTCCCTTCTGACAGTCGAGAGTGCAAGAGGCCTTGGGCAGACTTTTAGAAGTGAAGGAAAACTTCTAAAAGAATGTGTACATGTGGGGATCAGGCACCGCTAACACATCACACCTGGCCCAGCACTCTTTGCAGGTTAACCCTGTGCAGACGGCAGTCGCCTGTGGCTTCAGGGGAGACAAAATACGGACGCAGTCTTGGGGGGAGCGAGTTGCACTGAGCTTTTGATCTTGCTGTGGGACATGCTGGTCTTGATGAACGTCACATTGCTTATGTTAAAGCATCATAAAACACTGTGTCTGGCTCATCTCTGTTTTGGAGCTTTCTACAGGACCTGAGTGGAATATCCAGAATTCCCTTAATGTAACGACTGACCAAACTGTGGAACGTCTTTCATTAAATTGATCAAAAGTGACAGTAAAAAATGATGTTTCAACTAAATGCTGTTCTTTTGAACTTTATATTCATCAAAGAGTCCTGAGGAAAAAGCATCATGGTTTTCCACAAAATGGAAATCGGCACAATTGTTTTCAACATTGGTAATAAGAAATGTTTCTTGTGCAGAAAATCAGCATATTAGAATGGTTTCTGAAGGATCATGTGACATTGATGACTGGAGTAATGGCTGCTAAAAATTAAGCTTTGCCATACAAAAAAAAAGAAAGAAAAGATTTTACCATGGTACCATGTCTAAGAAGTTGGGTAAAATTCTACAGTGGTAAACGGAAACTACAACAAATGTAATTTTGCGTTCCCATTGGCTCTAACTTTTTTTCTGCAATTTAATGCTAAGCTAATATAACAAAGTATATTTTTTTTAAAATAAAATAAAAACTTTGCTAGTTTTACAATGTTAATCACTGTGGAAACGTTACATCATAGTCTGTGAAAACAGGTCCAGTATACTATCATAATAATAGTAATAATAATGTCCAGAATAAGAGCAGCAGAGTACAGAGAAACACAACTTTCTACACTTGCACTCAAACCGAGAGTCCCTCACACAGAGTGAGTTATATATGTGCAGAGATGCATATACATGCTAAGAGACGTTGACGCCTCCCACAGTAGCCTGAGAGACTACAAACAGCAAAGAGCAGGAGTTCCAGGAACAGATGGTGGTTAGTTTTATATATATAAAAAATGCAGCTTATTTCAAACTCGCTAACTCAAGTTCAGGTTATTTTGCTCTCTCCTTCTTGCTCTTTGTTGTTCCTGTTTTTCGTTGCACTGTTTTCCTTTTTATGGAATTTTGGTGTTTTTTTTTTTCTTTCCCTCGTTTAGTGTGTGACTTCTCATCTGGTCTGCGCTCTTTCCTGATGGAGGAAACCCCCTCTGCCGCACAGATGATCATAGCAGAGCTTCAATTCCATTCCTCTGACTCACTCTGCTGAGGAACAGTGGATTTTTGTGTGCATCATGGAACGGGCAGAGAGAGCGGTCTGAGGAAAAGGGCAGCGTTGTGTCTCCGTCACGTCCTTTTGGTGGCGTGCTCTCTGTGCGTGTGTCCATGAGTGTGCCAATCTTTTCTAAATCTATTGGCACCCTTGATACTTTTTTTTGAAAGGCGTTTTTGAGCAAAAGCTCTCAGAGGAAAACTTTATTGCTCAGAGGTTGCTCTTTCGTGGCTTAGGAGACATAAAGTCAGCATGGAATTAAAATTGATCCTGTTTATTTTTCTTAAAAACGTTCCTAGTCTTATGTGCATGAATCATTGGTGCATGTTATTTCAAAGGAAAAAATGTTTGTAACCTTTCTTCAAAATTCCTCCGCTTCTGAAATGACTTTCTTTCTCAGTTGACATCATCAAACCCCGATCATGACCGATCAGTTCCTAATGGATAAAATCAAGTCCCACCCTACTTTTTCTTTCTGATTGAATATCTTGTTTTATTTAGAAATGAGTCACATTATAAAAGTAGAATGGTTTGCGAATTCTTAGTTTTTCTCTTTGAAGTTTCAGATTGCAGATGTTTCACTTCAAATTACTTGGTATGCAAATAGAAACAAATGAGGTTTTTAACAGATTAGCAAGGCTGTGATTCATTTGAATAATTATATGCTCTGCGGGTTTTAGAGTGAAGCATGATATTGTGTTCAGTTACACGCGTTCAGCTCATGATTCAGTGTTTCAGCATCTCAGAGCATTCATTGAACTCATTTATTGAAACCCACAACACATATTTTGGAAACTTTTTATTTTTTTACATTTAGTCTATTAAATAAAATTTGTAGGGATGTAACGATGCACCCCAAGCTGGTTGAAAATCGGTACAAATATGTGGTGATTGAGATGTTAAACAAATTGCGATACAGTTGAGGGTGGGAGTTTATATGAATGTGTCTCTGAGGGGAACTGACTGGCTGTCTTTAGAAAAGTTTAGATGGTAATTTCATCTTGCCTCTGTATAATGCATATGAAAGCGTTGTGTAAGCACAGCACTTCTTTGTTTACAGCTGTAGCAAAGGAGATGCTATATTTGCTGCTTTTTTGTAAACGCCACCTACTGTCAGAGAGTGAATTTGCATTTTCATTCAGACCGTCTGCTGTTTTTGTTTCGTGCAGATTTTTATGTAGTGAAGTCAGACTATTCTTTTTTTTTTTTTACTTCAAATTTTGAAATCATATAATCTAATTTGGAAACCGCTTGGTTGGATCGTGATTAAATTACAGTGATTGCATCAAATTTTACATGGAAAGAACACAAGCAAAGTCTTAGTTTGTTTATATGAAGAGATTTATTTTCTTTATTTGAGTCTGAGTTTTTCAAAATTTCAGTTTAGTTTTATTTGACACATTTCAATTTCACAAAGAAATGTGCAGCATTTTGTCCAAGCAATGATAAAAAGGCACATTTTCATTTATAATTTCCAAAATTAAAATTCCTAAACATTTGTATGAATTCACTACTTATAAGTCTTGATTCACTCTCCTTTTAGACTTGTTGGTGTATAGGACAAACAGTTGAGCTATTAACGAGATCTCAATTGTGATTTTTCATTCGTACTGCTTCTGCTGCTTGTTTCGTTTAAAAGTTTTCGTATCCTAATTCCCTGGTTTTCAACCTACTGCCGCCACATTCTCCAGAACATTACACAGT
>JAFVLL020042736.1:0-29710 GCA_021397915.2 Tor tambroides | reverse complement strand
TGCGTAGCTTCTCAGTGATCTACGGCTCCGTGTATTAAACGCCGCTCCATTTGAAAACAGGTGATGGGGATTTACCGCTAATCAAGGAACCGGCTGTACTGACGAGATGCGCATGCATAACGCATGAGATATATCGCCCAGCCCTAATGGTTTCCAAACTCTTTATTTCTCCATGTCCTTTGTTTTTGCTAGAGCTCTAATTGACTTTCTATTTTCTTTTAGCATCCAAATTGCTTGCTTTTCTCTCAAAGTCAGCTCCCTCATCTTCATCCTGGCTTGTGTGTGTCATCATCGAATGCAAGATTCAGAAAACAGAAGTAATGAATATAACTGATACGACACATTCTCTGCTGTTAATATCTGAAGAATTAATGCAACAGGACACAGCTGATCACTTAGAAAGACCTGTGAGGCAACTTCTCCAATACTTATGCTCACATCAGATAGGGGGATGAAACTCTAAAAGTGCTGAACTTCTTAGCTGGTAAAACATCTATGTGTTGAATCACCCAATAATAAAATGTGACATTCTGTAGTTTTGTCTCATATTCATCTTTTAATCATATTTGTATGTCTTGACTCCACAGCCAACAGAGCAATTCTGTCTTTACTGTTCCAATACTTTTGGAGGGCACTGTATATACCCATTTATTATAGCCAATGAACATTACAGTATAATTTAAAGCCATTATTTTACATTTAACATTTGATAGGCTTTGAAATATATATCGCACATGTAATTTATGTGTGTTATAAATTATATGTATATATATTTAGAATTTATTTGTATGTATTTCACATCATATCTCTATTATATGTACATGTATTTTTTTAGTCCCATTGCAAGCATGATATAGTTCTTGAATCCAGAGGTCACCTTAGGTTGCTGTGGTTTCTAACTTTTAGATGATCATCTCCTTTTTTACTGTGTCAAATGAGGACAGTAACTCACTCAGCACAGCCGTCTAGAGACGCTTCCCTTAAATCAACCCAACACACTGATCACACAGCAGCACTCCACGATAACATCCTGCTGAGACACACAATCAGAGCAGAGCGTCTGTGGTCGAGGGAAAGCGCTGTATGTTCCTGCTCAGCAAATACTTTGAAGTTAGTTAAACTCTTGTTGTATTTATAGCCAGCTACCTGACTAATAACACCTCCGGTTTAATAGCACAGACAATTCAAACTATTGCGTTCATTCTGCTTGCATGTGTTTCATGTGTAAAATTGACCATCTCAGTATTTGTGTTTTGATTGAGGGTCCCATTATATGAAGCTTCTCCATTATAGATCATTATGGTCATAATGCGGTTTCTACCAAAACATTTAGTCTTTGTCATTCAAAACAGCAGACACGCATGTTTTCTTCATTGACTCGTTCATCGGATGTGTTTTATTTCCTTTGGCCGCCTCTTGAATGTCAGACTTTTGTTTTTGCTGTTTGATTGAGTGGAGTTGCCACCATGAAAGCCACAGTATTTCACCGAAACGTGGCACGATCTCATGACATCTTGTGTTCAGATGAGGTTTTGTCCTCATTTGACCAGTTCCCACTAAACCAAACTAAAGCTTCCTGAAAATGCAATGAGATACACAGACATCAGCAGATTATATGATTGTGTTCAGCTCCCCGGACCGTCAGATTTCTTCAATCTCACATCCAGTGGAAATAAAATTCACAAAATGACATCAAAAGAGATTAAATGGAGCGCAAATGGAGACTTTTGCTCGAGTCTCCTGCTTCTCTGATTTTTATGCTCCAAAAAACACCCAGCAATCTTAAATTTGTGTCCTCTAGAGTGAGAAAATCACAACTTTTGCCACATTGCATTCGGACATAAGCATCTTTTAACCAATGAGGCTTTTGGAAATCCAATTTGCTGTTTTCCTGCTTGGTTTCAAACTGGTCTGGTTCTTTTAACACTCTCTGAATGGACTTTACACACTCCTGCCCATCAAAAGCTGCTCTAGTGTGGAAGCAAATTGCATCATGCATATTTAAACTGTCATTCTTTTTTTGACAAACGTGCATCCTTTCTATGCAAATGAAGCTCATTATAGAATGTGCTGATTCATAAGCATCAGCATTTTTGCCTGACACAGTTATATGTGAACTTGCCAGCAATAATTGTAAATTGACACTTTTGCTCCCCGAGGCTACATTTATTTGATAAAAAAAAAAAAAACAGTAAAAACAATAATATTTTTTTACAATTTAAAAAAATGTGTTTTCTGTTTTAATATATTTTCAAATGTAATTTATTCCTGTGATCAAAGTTTAATTTTTCAGCATCATTACTCTAGTCTTCAGTGTCACATGATCCTTCAGAAATCATTCTGATATGCTGATTTGCTGCTCAAGAAACATTTCTGATTATTATCAATGTTGAAAACAGTTGTGCTGCTTCATACACTGAAAAAAAATGGTGTAGAAACAATTTTCACTCAGAAATAGCATCTAAGTTTCACCAAAAATATAAAGAATTTGAAAATAACACACATAATTCAACATGAAATTTTGAAGACTGAAACAGTAGTTTCTTGTCAAATGTACTCCATTAATCTATTTTATTATACATTTTTTACAGTGTATTTTTGTAGAAACCATGATTTTTGATGAATAGAAAGTTCAAAAGAGTAGCATTTATTTGAAGTCTTTTGAAACATTATAAAAGTCTTTCCTGTCACTTTTGATCATTTTAATGCACCCTTGATGAATAATAGAATTCATTTTTAACTGACCCCAAACTTTTTAAATCATTTTGTTCCAGTGTTTGGTGTCTGGGTCTCTTTAGCTCTGAAAGAGCACCTTCTGAGCAATAAAACTTTCCTCTGCACATTCACGCTCATAATCACTCAGAACTGAACTGGATCTGGCAGTTTTCCCTCCTTTTAATTTGATTTTCACGTGTTTGGCAGACACGTCCTCACCAAAGCGACTGTAATTGTGTCTGTCCTGCCTCATCAGCACACACCCGTCCCCAAACAAAGCCTGCAGAACGGTCTGCAATTACAGCAGCGGATCTCAAGTTATGCTGCTCTGACGGATTTGTGGAAAAGTAATTATAAAGGCCGTTAGCGTCTGCTCATTACTGATCTCATGTGAAACCGTTTTCTGAGAGAAAAACAAGCACGCAGGAGGAGAGATGTGGGGATAAATGTAATCTGGGGAGGGAAGGTGGAACAGGACGGATAACGCCTCTCGGGTCTCTGGGGTCGCGGAGGAAGAAATTGCTCTTGTTTGTTTTAAATTGAAATTGATTGCTTATTTGAATTCACCAAGCATTTATTTTTATTGTGTTTGACTGATGGTTTCTCGCTCTCTCGGTCTTCTAGGATCACTCCGATAACCCTCTCGGCGCCGCGGTTACTTTGGCCCATGAGCTCGGACACAACTTCGGCATGAACCACGACACGCCGGAGCGGGGCTGCGGCTGCAGAGCCACCGTGGACCGTGGCGGGTGTATCATGACCCCCTCCACTGGGTGAGAAAACTGCACCGGTTCTGCAAATAGGATCCTTACAGGGGTCATCGGATGCAAAATTCACTTTTCAAGTTGTTTGAACATAAATGTGCTGGAAGTGTGTGTACACATCCATCCTATAATTATAAAAATCCACCCAGTGTTTTTTTTTTAAATCCCTATTTTAAAATCCCCTTTCTCAAATCAGGCTGTTCTGAGATTCCTGTCAGAATTACGTAGTTCTGCGCAGGCCCCTCCCATGATAGTTGATTGACAAGGCCATCTTACCCTAGACCCGCCCTGAGTGAGGTGAGAGCTGTCCACCATTGTGTCGACTCCGGTGCAGGGGAAGACAAGATGTCTCCGATTAAGCGATTGAGGTGTTTTGTTGTTGGATGTAATAATGAATATAGCAGTTGTCAGTTACTCCCGACATCTGAGCCGCTGAAGATGCAGAGGATTAACGTTACTTTCGTTTTGAAGGGAATGCGTTTCCCGATCTACCTAAATGTGTCTATGTTTGTGCGAATCATTCGTGAAGCTTATGTGTGTAATTGGTTTTTAAAGCTTATGTGTGTAATTGGTTTTTATGTTCCAATATTCCTTTATCGGTTTAATGTGCTATAATAAGGACATTCACAATTTTGCACCGAGGCTCTGTGATGCTTTCAGAACTTTAATCTGTTCTGGCCTTAACCAATGGTGTGAGTTTGGGGGGTGGGGCTTCCTGTTTTTTCTGACTAATGACAGACATTATTTTTGCAGTAATGTATATGGTGTGGTGATTAAAAAAAAAAGAAAAGATAATTGTCCGCAATTTCATTTTCCAAACCAATTCATCTCTGTATGGTCGCTGGTATCCCAGTATCATCTGTTGTTAATAAAAAAAAAAAAAAAAAAAAAAATATATATATATATATATATATATATATATATATATATATATTAAAATATTAATATATTTTAAATATTTAAAGATGTTAGTGTGATATGGTGTGATATTGGTGTAATTTAATTATTTTTATTATTTTTATTTTTAAATATTTTTTAAATTAATATTTCTTACAAATATTAATATATTTTAGTGCCATTAATTCTTTACAAATATTTTTAATTTTAATCTGTAAAAAATATTTATATATTTAAAAAATATCAATATATTTAAAAAATTAATACATTTTGGTGTTATATAGTGTTGACAATTGTTTTAAATATTTTAAAAATATGAATATTCCATTTTAACCATGACAAATATTTTTGTATTTTTTTTTATATATATATATATATATATATATATATATATTATTTTTATTTTTTTTAATGTTATATCTTTTAAATATGAATAGTTTTTAACGTTTTTTTTAAACGAATCTAAAAGAAGTGTGAGGTTTCATAAGAAGCCAATTATAAAATATATAATTAATATATAATACAGTATATATAAAAATGTTTTTTCTTAAAGGAACAGTTTACCTAAAAATGTTAATTTCCTTAAAGGAACAGTTTACCTAAAAATGTTAATTTCTGTAATTTTCTCGCCCTAATTTTTTTCCAGATCTGTATGACTATTTTTCCTCAGCAAAACTCAAAATAATGAATGTTTTTATGAAAGTAATTGACCATTTTTTTTTAACTCATTTTATTTTTGTGAAAGTCAACAGAGTTTGTTGTTATTTGGATGCTGTTTTTTGCTTTCAACAGAAGAACAAACGACCCACAGTAAAAGTTCTGTGTAAATCAGTCAAACCCATCAGCTGACTGTGAGTGTGAATCAGTTTCTTATTCCATTTTACCCAGAATTTCTGGCCTGCTCGGCACATGATGGCTCTGTCTGTTTGTTAGCGGTTCGCTCTGTTTCTGCCTCATTACTCCATAATGAGCTCCATTTGGTCATCTGCACAACAGCACACTCTAACACCCCACCCAGCGGGACAGCATTAGCCTTTAGCCACACGCTTATTAGCATGCTTCCAGTTGACCCCGCTGGTTCATGACGTCTGCGTCGCGCAAACCAGCTGAGAGTCGTTTCATAAACACATTGTGCAACTTGTTGCTTATTTATTCAGTCATCTGTTAGACGGGACGACCGGTATTTATGGTCAGATGTTCTGAGAGCTGTGATGAAGAAACAACTCTAAACACATGAAGTGTTTAATCAGTTCACATGAACTGATTAAATTCGTTAAACAATAAGGGTTTGATTAAACTCTTTTCAGGAATAAACTGTGTCACACTTGTTTAGCAGCACATATTTACTCATCAGAAAGTGATTGTGAATTTCTGGGAATGTTTTTGTTTTATGTATCAGGGATATTAAAGTTAACTGAAACTGAAACTAAACACATATATATATGATATAGTGCTGTAACAGACGTAACAAAGTGTGGCGTTCCCAAAAAACGGCTTGCAGCAGTTTTGAGTCTGTAATAGCAGTGGTCTTGTGTGATTCCAGGCAAGTAAATCACACATTTGCAGGCCATGTTCGATTTTTCTCATGAGGCAGATGGTCGCGCACCGGCCAACTCAATCCCAGCATCCTCTAGTGTGTATCAGTTCATCCGCACCAGTGTTTTAGCTGGACGGCACCCATGAAAAACCCGTAACGCGACGCTCCATGATGTGCTCATAAAGAGCTGTCATGAAGGAGCGGACGAGAAAAACAGATCTGATCCAGAGAGACAGAAAATCAGAAACATATTTGTCTCGTATTTGTACAAATGAGAATCAGACAATTAAGACGGATATTTCTTCCATTACAGCGCATTAGTTTGCAGCTCCTCTCACAGAGCTTTCATAGATCAAAGCGTCAATGAATTTAACATCACAGCAGGTGCTCGTTTATGAGCTTCACATCTATGTAATTGCATTAATTAAGACGTGAGTGGTGAAAATCCCTCTGAGGTTTGAAGCAGCTCCGTCAGTCCTGCAGGTTTGAGGAATCTAATCTCAAGTAGTTGGACTTTATCTGCACACAGTGCGTGATCAGCGGCTTATTCTGAACAAGCACCGCCCACTTAGACAGGAAGAGACCCAGTATGAAGTTTTTAATGTGATGTTTTCGAGCTGGTATGGATCTGAATTGACTCCTTTGAATTTATGAGTGTGAATTTGAATTGAATAGGCCAAGTTGAATTGGAATGACAAGAACAGAAATTTCCTGAATTGTACTTTAAAGACATTTAACTTTAAGGTAATGCATTCTATGAAGCCTTCTTCCACCCTGGTTCACAAAAGTTTGAATTTATTCAAAGTAATTGTGTTTGTAAAAATACATAGTTAAATATACAATTAAATAAATTGACCTTTGTCAGTTAAAATAAATAATTACATTTTATCAAAATGTTTATGCAGATCCATTATAATTAGTAGATCATATAGGTCATACTTCATAAGAAAACTCTAGTTGAGTATTCCCAGGATCAAAATTAAGGGGGCAAAAATACTCATCAGAGCTTCATTTTTTAAATGTATTTAGTTGTATATTTAAATTTAAACTTAAAAATTTCCATTACTTAAAATACAGTAAAGTACAGATGTTTTTATTTTAAAAGTACTTTAATAAATATACTTTATTATTTTATCAGACTGTAAAACAACATTTCCCACAGTGAACCTGTTGATTTTTTTTCTTCTTTTTTTATTATTATGAATTCTGATTAATACACGATACACGTATAAACTTTTTATTTTTTTATTAAAAAAAATTATTTATTTAAATTCTACTTTCACTCAATTCTGCTTGCTGTTTGCTACCTTAGTTCAAATTCATTTAGCATTTTATAACTGAATTCTAATTTATTTATCTCATTTCAGTTCCGTTTCAGTTAAATGAATTAATTAATTAAAAAAAAAATGTAAATGAATTATTGTTCATTTTAAAAAGTGCATTTAAGTTTGTGTTTAGAAACAACAAAAATATAAATAAATAAATAAATAAAATCAGAAGGCAAGGGACCAAAGACAACATGAGACATAATCAAAACTTACAAAAGTTAAACAAAACTTACAAAATACAATGAAAGTCAGTGTGGTCCAATGTTGTTTGGACCCCAATGTTCTTGAAAATATCGTCTTTAACGTTCATGCATGTTCAGAACAATATGAGGAAGAGTAAATGAACAGAACTCAACATTTTTAAATGAACTATCCATTTAAATATTACAGAAATACTGATGTAGTATTACAGCAGAACTCTGTAGGCGACTCTCTATTGAGCCCACAGCTGCTGCGGCTCCAAACGCTGCTATATTTGTTCCTGTGCTTCTATAGAGCGTTTAGAAGCTCCTCATTCCCTCGTAGAGAACAATCCGCACTCACAGCGAGATCTCTGAGCCCGTGGCAGCGTCTCCATTATGTGGGCCTCCTGTTGAGCCCAGTCCAGAGGAGGTGTTTGAGAGCTTAGACACACTCGAGTCGCTGTGGCTTATCGCTGAGCGCTGATCTCTGGGTTGGCATCAGGAGGCAGGAGGAAGCATCTGCTTATCTCTCACCCTCCCGCAGGCTCATGCCACCCTGGCGCTGGCCGTCACGGGTACAGTCGGTCCAGCGAGCGTGAGGGCCGACGCGAGCCAGATTTCAATGCTCACGTTTGCCCCGTGGACTCAGTACGCTTGCCAGGAACGAAGCGAACATCACAGTATTCAGTGGCTCTGATGCATATTAATGGCCACAGCAAAGCCAACTGGATTCTGAAGCAAACGCTGGTCCATGCTGAAAAGATAAGCTGTAGATCTGAGGATGTAGGAGGTAAACGCTGCCCAGCTCTTTGCTTGATGGTTGGCAGAGTTTGAATTTCAAAACTGAATTTATTGAACACTTGTTCAGTTTAAAGAGATGACAGTGCTGCTATCGTTTTGTCATTGTAAACCTTTATGAATGTCATACAGGTTATGTAGAAGGAAAGAAACATCATTGTGGCAGTGAGCTTTACATGCTTTTATCTCCAGAAATGAAACCATCTACTGATATTTTGCTGGCTTTACAACCCAGTTTGAATTACCATGCTGATCTGCACTGGTTTAGCGCTGTTTTTTTTGCTGGTCTACCTGGTAAACCAGCTCAGCCCTGCTGTTCAGTAGCAAAATGTGGTAGAGATGAGTGGCAAATATTAATGTTTTTGATAATAATGTTTTATCGAGAGGATCGATCTTCACATAAAATGATTGCTTCCAAATATATAATAATAATTACTGCTGTCAAACGATTAATCTCGGTTAATTGCATCCAAATTTTTGTTTACATAATATGTGTATGTACTGTGTATATTTGTGTGTGTGTGTGTGTGTGTGTATATATATATATATATATATATATGTATGTATATGTATATAAATACACACAGTATATATTTATGAAAAATATGTTATGTTTATGTTAAATATATTTATATATATAATATAAAATATAAGAATATAAATATATACATGTAAATACATGTAAATATTTTCAAAATATTTACTGTATGTGTGTGTATTTATATATACATAATAAATATACAAAGTACACATACATATATTATGTAAACAAACATTTATTTTGGATGCGATTAATCGTGATTAATCTTTTGATAGCACTAAATATAATATAATAAGAATATAAAAATATAATACATATTTTGCATGAATTTAGCAGGAAAATTCTTGCGCTTTAAATTATGAAAAGGAAAACAAATGTATATTATTTTCTATTTACCTTTTTCTACATTTTATTTTATTTGTATTTATATTTTATTATTTGTATGTTATTAATTGGCATAAAACTGAATGAAATTTCAGATTATATGTACAGGCACACACACACATATAAGTAATAATTAGCAAAAAAAAATTAATGTCATAAACTTTGAAAAGAAAAAATGTTTATGAAGAACTATTTATCTTAAGTTACAAGATTCTTATTCATATTCTGACATTGTTATTGAATGTAAAACAGAAGTGTGAAAATTTGCATTTTAGGTCTTTTAAATGTTAAAAACTATGGATTTCAAATATCAAATACTGTATTTCATAGCATTATTGGTGTATCAGTGATGTTGGCCTTCTTGGTACAATAAGTTGTATCATCACTTCTAATATTTAGCTAGTAAATGACTGTTACAGTACCTGTTAAGGTTATAAATCAAGGGACCCGTATTGAGTAGCCTGTATCCAAAACATGTTGGAAAATGTACACAGAGGGGATTTGTATAATGTTAACTTGTACAAACAAATGCAACAACCAAATATGAAGCATTTCATATAGTCATATCCCATCATGTGAGAGATCTTTGCTGGCTGATGTTGGAAATCCAGACCAGAACCAGGCAACCTGGACGGATTACCGCGGTTCCTATCATCGTACGATGTGTTTTACAGCACTGACAGATGTTTCTAACTGCATGACATCTCACAGCAGAGACGCACCACACAGTTCACAATCACATCAGAGCCAATCAAAGCTGTCTGTGCCAAACAATTTCAATAATTCAAGAGCTATTACCAAATACAAACTCATCACCATCACACAGGACCCGAGTAATCTTCAACCTCGAGAAGAAAATCAGGCTACAACAGGCGTGTTATGAGTTTCCGTCTGAAGAACACGCATTAAAGTTTCCAGTCTGTGCTTCATCTTTAGCCAGTTAAGCATGTTGTATGCATTTAAAGAAGTAATATTCAACAGCAGTGCAGTCTGAAGATGAGCTCTGGCTCTGTTCCTGTTCATGCAGAAGCACTGAGGCATGCTGGGACTGCAGTCAATCTTTTTTATTTTAGGAAGTCTCTTGTGCTCCAAAGGATGCATTTATTTGATCAAAATACAGAAAAAAAAGGTAATATTTCATAATATTATTATGGTTCTTCTAATGTAATATATTTTTTAAAAAATTATAATTTATTCATGTGATCAAAGCTGAATTTTCAGCATCATTACTCCAGTCTTCAGTGTCACATGATCCTTCAGAAATCATTCTAATATGCTGATTTGCTGCTCATCAAACATTTATTATTGTTATCAAAGTTGTGCTGCTTAATATTTTTGTGGAAACTGTGACGAATATGTGAAGAATAAAAAAACAGCATTTGTTTGAATAATAAACAATGTAAAATACAATTTAATGCACCCATGCTGAATGCAAGTATAACTTTTTGTTAAAAAAGGTCTTATTGGCCCCAAACTTGGTTTGTTTGTTTGTATACGTATTTAGGGTCTGATTATTTTGCAATAATGCCCATATAGTCTGTGTAAATATATTGTATATATACAGTCATTTCTATTAATTTGCATCACTCGCAGTACTTCATTGTAATTCATTTCCATTTTTCATGGGTTTGAACTTTATTTAAATTTAAAAGAAAATGAATCTTTATAGTGATATTTGGCATAGCATGCAGTACAAATAGTTAAATATTCCTAGATGAAGTCATTTTGGATAATAAAGGGGCTGTGAGAACTACTTTGAGCATCTCTGTGTTTAATACTCAACCTCCAGATCTACAGCATGTGTTGTAACTCAACCAATCATACTGATTTAATTCATCAGGATGTTTAGTGATGTAGCGTTCAGTTTGTTAATGAAACCGGCCGACTGCAATGATTCACACCTGCATGGAGTCCTGCAATCACCATCCCTAAATCCTCCTAAAATCCCTCCCTGATCACAGATGGTCTTCACCATCATGAGCTCATCAGCCAGTCTCATAATATGCACCATATGCTTCTCTCTGGGAGCTCGATCGCGTCGCTGTCAGTCACAAACGAGGGCTGTAATTTCTCTGGCTGTAGGGTTGTTTGTAAACTTGGGATTTCGTCATGTAGACGCTGCAGCGAAACATTTTGTTACGCTCCACAGGGGAGCAGTAATATTCAGAGTGGATTTGTGGGCCCCTTTTACTGTGTGTGTGTGTGTGTGTGTGTGTGTGTGTAATTGCAGTGAAATCATCTCCAACATGCGTGGAAGTGTTTCTGTGTCTTGTGGGAAACAGAAAACTAAAGTACTTAAGAACTAGAGTTTTACAATTTTTGAAGAAAATAAGATGTCTGTGCGTTCAAAACTCACCTCCAGTGCTAAGGTGTTGTGGGCCATTGCCAAGGTCTTGGTTGGTGGTTGCTATGTGATTTTTAGAATGTTTGTGAGGTTGCTTTGGCATTCTGAGTGGGTTAGAGTTGCTATGTTGTGAGTCGTTACTAGGGAGTTGATATCGTGTTTTAAGTGTTTTTAGAACGTTTGTGGGTGGTTGCTAGGCAGTTGCTATATGGTTGTTATTGCATTCTGGGTTGTTTTTAATGGTTCTATATTGCCTGAGCATTGTGGGTGGTTGCTATGTGAAGAGTGGTTACTAGAGAGTTGCTATGGCATTTTAAGTGTTTTTAGAATGTTTGTGGGTGGTTGCTAGACAGTTGTTATGTGGTTGCTATGGCATTCTGAGTGTTTTTAACATGTTGCTATATTGCCTGAGCATTATGGGCAGTTGCTATGTGGTGATTGGTTACTAGGGAGTTGCTATGGCATTTTAAGTGTTTTTAGAATGTTTGTTTGTTTTTGTTTGTTTGTTTGTGGGTGGTTGCTAGGCAGTTGTTATGTGGTTGCTATACCATTCTTAGTGTTTTTAACATGTTGCTATATTGCCTGAGCATTGTGGGTAGTTACTATGTGGTGAGTGGTTACTAGGGAGTTGCTATGGAATTTTAAGTGTTTTTAGAATGTTTGTTTGTTTGTTTGTTTGTTTGTTTGTTTGTTTGTTGTTTGTCGGTGGTTGCTAGGCAGTTGTTATGTGGTTGCTATGGCATTCTGAGTGTTTTTAACATGTTGCTATATTGCCTGAGCATTGTGGGTAGTTGCTATGTGGTAAGTGGTTGCTATGGCATTTTAAGTGTTTTTAAAATGTTTCTGGGTGGTTGCTAGGGTGTTGTGAGGCAGCTGCTATAGAGTTTTTCTGCAGTTGTTTTTGTGTATGTGCATTGCTATGCGGTTTCTAGGTTGCAATAGTGATATTTGCGTAAGCAAACAGTACAAATGTACGCAAACCAGTGTATAAGAATCTTGGTTTGTTGGATAATTCAGTCCAAATGAAACCATGTGCAATATGAAGTATTATCGCGGACACACACACACTCCCTGCTGCCTCCCATTTACAATCTGGCGAATCAGTGTGATTTCTTACAGACGCAGGACTCATAAATATCGCTTATCTGTCACTGTTCTCTCCTCTGGGCCTCATTTCATTGGTCCTCGTGCTAGTCAGCATTTACAGGATGATGTCATTTCCTTGGCAAGAGTTCCGCTGCCTGATTGGTCCATTTATGTGTGCATATGTTGAATGTCACAAAAGTGAACTGTCAGTTTTCTTAAAAATCATCACTGAGGTAATATTTCTGCTTTCTTTCAGGTATCCTTTCCCTACAGTCTTCAGTACGTGCAGTAAGAAGGATCTGGCGGCGAGTTTGGAGAAAGGTGTGGGCATGTGTTTGTTCAACATGCCGGAGGTGAAGGTACTCTACGGAGGCCAGAAATGTGGAAACGGATACGTTGAGGAGGGAGAGCAGTGTGATTGTGGAGATCTGGAGGTACATCTGAGCTCTTGTGTGTATGTTTTGTTTTGGAAAACATATTTCATCCAGACATTTACATGTTTCCCTTAAGCGCTGCATATGTGCCACGATTTTTCACACGCTCCAGTGAGTCGTGCATCATTAGCAGTCGCTCCTCCAAATCTGAAATAAACAGTGTTTGCTGTGACCACGCTGTGAGAAGAAGCACAAGAATGAGATGCATCTGTCACGCTGGACCAGGAGATTTTGCGAGGGCCACAGAGAAAAGCTTTTGTTTGTGTATGAGCACTTCAGGTGTTTCCTGAGGGTTTAAATCTGTTCATTCATGTCTTTGCTGAAATGTTGCTGGCAGTGCAGAATGCATAGCAAAAAGGTATAATGTTTGTGTCTGTGCATCCGTCAACAATGCTCATGTTCAGTTTATGAATTTCCACAGAGCCAGCAGTCAGAGAAAAGCATCTGGAAATTATTTAGACACGATTCTTACACATATGCAAATGTAGTTGAGTCACATCTAAATTAGAAAAAAATACTTATTTAGCAAGTCTCTTCTGCTCACCAAGGCTGCATTTATTTGATCAGAAATAGTAAAAACTGTAAAAATGTGAGATTATTGCAATTTAAAATTATTGTTTTCCATTTGGATAAATCCTAAAATGTAATTTATTCCTGTGATCAAAGCTGAATTTTCAGCATCATTACTCCAGTCTTCAGTGTCACATGATCCTTCAGAAATCATTCTAATATGCTGATTTGCTGCTCAAGAGACATTTCTGCTATTATCCATTTTCAAAAATAGTTACATGAATCTGTGTCTCTGTAGGAGTGTCTGAATCCCTGCTGTAATGCCAGTACATGCACACTGAAAGAGGAGGCTGTATGTGCGCATGGACAGTGTTGTGAAGACTGTCAGGTAACTTTTCATTGTTCATCATAATTCATTTTATTTGTTGCTGTCTTTTATATCTTGTTAATTTTATGTACTTAAAAATGTGTGGCAAAATAAATGTATTTTATACATTTAATTATGCATTTTATGCATTTATTTAACTTAAAGCTGCAGTCCGTAAGTTTTGCCTCTTTGTCGCCATCTCTGTTTGAAGAGATGCAATTGCAGTTACTTGCGGAATTATTTTCATTTGCTTGGGTTGTGGTCCGGCACGGCTCCAGCGCGGATGAATCTAATGTTTTGAGGTGCATGTGTAGCTGTCAGTCACCGCACCGGTGTGGATACTGTACTTAGGAATCACAAATATATGACCCATATAAGAATTTTCACCAGATATTGTCATATGAACAAGCAAGTAACAAGTCTCATAGCACTCAAATTGGAAAACATTATTATAAGCTTACCGTTGTGAATCGGGCTAAAGTAAGGCGATAGTTTTGAACATAGTTTTGGCTGGTTATGTACTTGCTCAAATATTGATTTCGGATCATTTTTAACCAAAAAAAATTTACGGACTGCAGCATTAAGGATGACATTTATTTAGAAATATTTATTAAATGTTAAATTATTTTACAATAATATGTTACTTAATGTAATGTCAAATATTATAAAATATTACCATATTATATTCATATGAAATATTTACTTAAGTTAATATTTTCTTAAATTCAGTCACTGTTCTCATTGTGCATCTTTTTCACATTTGTATGTTTTTGTTTTTAAAAATAATGTCAGCAAAAGTAGGCTATTAAACCACCTAAATAACCAAACAAAATAAGTAAAAGTGCATATTATTCTAAAGCAATCAATTTTTTTATTCTTTAGAATAACATGCACTGATGAATCAATTCCAATAAAAGCAGGAACATTAATAAATTAAGATAAAAGTAAACAGTTATTTTGTATTGGCTGAAAGGACTTCATGAAGTAATTGTCATGTGTTTGTTGTGTAGTTGAAGCCTGCAGGGACTCCGTGCCGTGAGTCCAGTAACTCCTGTGATCTGCCGGAGTTTTGCACAGGTGCCGACCCTCACTGTCCCGCTAATGTCTACCTGCATGACGGACATACCTGTCAGGGTGTTGATGGACACTGCTACAACGGCATCTGCCAGACACACGAGCAGCAGTGCATCACACTGTGGGGACAGGGTGAGTACAGCGCCACCCGCAGGCCTGGAGGAACTGCTGCTGCAGCCGACTATACTTCATCTGTGTGTTCAGTATATGTGAAGAACATTTTGTGTGTGTGTGTGTGTGTGTGTGTGTGTGTTTAACAGGTGCAAAACCAGCTCCAGGAATCTGTTTCGAAAGAGTCAACTCGGCGGGAGATCCATATGGAAACTGTGGAAAAGATGCAAAGGGATCATTTGCCAAATGTGAAGCACGGTAAGAGAAATTTTTGATGCAGCATTGCATCAATGGCAAACACAATTATATAGAAATAAATGTTTTTTTTGTTGTTGTTGTTTTATAGGGCAGCTTTTCACATTTGTATTGGGCCAATATAAATTCAAACAATTTATTCACAATTATTATTTTTGTTGGGCAAACCAATGGTTTCATATTTTTGTATGGCATGTTTTATAGTTTTTTTTTTTTGTTTTTATTGTTTCATAATTCTTTGGATTTAGCTAAATAGGTAGGTTCCGTTGTGACAGCTTACCCCACACAAACGAATGATGTGATGATGAAATGTTCTGTAGATTTGTTGAGTCTTTAAGGCTTGTGTAACAGAATGTAACTTTCAAAAATAAACGTATTTATTTTTATAAAATAAATTCACTGAAATATTCACTGGCGTAAAAAGTGTGACAACTAGCCCCGGTCTTTCATATAGTGGAGTGTGGAGGTGGCATCATCAGGTGCATTAGGGAGTGTTTTTATATTCCAGCAGATGATTGTTGATTTGCTGCAAAGTAAATGATTGTATATTACAGATTTTTGGAAGAATGTTGCTTTTAGTGAGTGCAATTCAGGACGACAGAAAATCAAAAGTGCCTTCAAAACTTCTGAGGTCTTCTGAGGAGTGTTTATTTAGGTCTTCGAGTGTTTTTCTTTTAAAATTACATTTTAGATTTAAATTCATTTTAAATGAATTTCTCTCATCAGTTTCTTCCCATCCTGTTCTTTATTGACTGATTGTTACACACACACACACACAGAGAGAGAGACAAATCCGTTGAGAAATCAAACAGCCAGACAAATAACAACATGAGCCTTTAAATCAAAGAGAACAGAAGCCTATTGAAAATGTCAGAGTAATTTGCATACGCAGGTAACACCTGTCACATATTTAGTTTTAATTGAGCTCAGATTGGCTGCTTTATTAAGTGCTTCACGGATCATATCTTCAATGTATTAATTACTTTAATGACTGAAGTGGACAGACGGAGAGAGAAATGGTTTCGGCCGCTAATGACTCTTTATTTTGGCCAAAGGGACTTGAGCCACGTTCTGTCTGTCTCTTTCTTTCTTTTTTGGATGCGTCTGCGTGAGAAACTGCCCTATGAATGCAGTAATTGGTCTTTGGTGGAGAGGATGCCTCATTATTTCTCTGTGTTTTGGCTGCATTGGAATCAAAGATGTATGTCCCATTACCACGATCCTCGGCAGAGGAAACACACTTCAGCGCTGTGAAAACACTGCAGATGTGTTAGTCTGGGAACTCTCTGATTCATAACATGGGATCTGTTAGTGCTTGGAAACGTTGAGTTAAATTTTAGATAAGTTCACAACCCCAAAATAGGTTACAGGTCTGTTTGGACAGCAGGGAAAAAACAAGGCTAAATGTAAAAAATGCAAAGTATATTTAAATTAAAAAAATAAAAGCAAGGCTAAATATAAAAAAATAAAATACAAAAATGTAAAACGCATATATTAACAAATAAATTTGTTTTTGTAATATATATTTAAATTATTTTTATTATATAATTATTATTTTTATCTTAAGTTAACCTAAAAAAAAAAATATATATATATATATATATATATATATATATATGATAATATAAGCATTTATTTATGTATAAGTAATATATTTAATATTTAATTAAGTAAAATAAAAAAATTGCCTTTTAATTTGTTTGCTCCTGTTGTTTTCCAGAGATGCTAAATGTGGGAAAATCCAGTGTCAGGGCGGAGCCAATCGACCAGTGATTGGCACCAATGCCGTCTCCATAGAAACCAACATCCCGCTCCAAGAAGGAGGACGTATCCTCTGCCGCGGGACTCATGTGTACCTGGGAGACGACATGCCGGATCCGGGCCTCGTGCTCACCGGCACCAAGTGTGGAGAAAACATGGTAAAGAGAGTAAATAATGAGAAGATTACCACCACTTATTTAATGAAACTCGCACTTGTTCAGATTACGTTCATGTAGAATGGGATAATTGTGTTGCTATGGTTTCTAGGGTATTCTGAATGAAACTAGAGCTTATGTTTGGATTATATTTAAGTGATGCTTTTTTGTTAACTATATAGTCACTTAAGTCTTCCTTTGGGATGTTAAAAAGGTAAAAATTATTCATAAAGTTGATTATTATTTATTATTTTAATGGATAGCTTTAGGTTCGTCTGTCTTTTCAAATGATTATTATGAATATTTATTTGAATATTATATATTTGCTCCCTAGAATTGATTTTCAGGAGCATTTTTACCTTTTTTCATACATTTTAAATAAATAAATAACATTACAGTTAATGTACTATATGTATATATATATATATATATATATATATATATATCTATCTATCTGTGAGTGTGTGTGTGTGTGTGTGTGTGTGTGTGTGTGTGTGTGTGTATATATATATATATATATATATATATATATATATATATATATAATATATATATATACACACACTCACACACTTATAGGAATTTTTTTAGCTCAAAAACTGGCATATTATTTACAAACTATGTATTCTAGTTAAATGTGCTGAAATTGTGCCAAACATCACATTTCTATGTAAATTAGGCTCATTATAGGTTTACTAAACTCATATTTAAATGTAAAACTCAGCATTATTTTGTCACATGTCACAAATGTCATGGAGTTTACACTGTTGGCATTTTGCCTCAATCCATAGTTTATTTCTGACCCTGATCTGATATCATCATAATTCATTTATATATCAAAATCAATAGAAGTCATTGGTGCCATGCAAAAGCAAAATGCAATAACTGCATGTTTAGTCAAAATTGAGTCATGAATGAAATCAGGCTCGTTAACTAAGGAAAGAATGGCCTCATTGGTCACATCCTGACATAATTGGAAATAACCCTGACATCATAGTATTAATAAAATGAAGTAATAAAGCAGTAAATGTGTGTGAAACTGAATTGCATGTGACACATGCACAGTATGAGACACTTTTCCACCCTGTTTGGATGGATCATGTCAGTATGTTTGGGTGGAGTTGAGCTGTCAATCATCACTGACTGACAAAACTAAATAAACTCTGTGTGTGTGTCTGTAGATGTGTATAAACAGACAGTGTCAGAACATCAGTGTGCTCGGGGTTCACGACTGTTCGGCCAAGTGCAGCGGACACGGGGTGAGTATATATATCTGACTGTCTCTTTACACTTTCACTCAGAAATATATCTGAATGGTTGGTGGGCAGGATTTCACGTTGGCTTTAAGCAGCTCAGAAATCCATCTGATCATGTAATGGGACAGTTTCAACTCCATAGACCTACATACAGTATCAACTCCAGAAGCCCATACAGTCTAGAAATGTTCTTGATAAGATGAGGAATCTGAATCTAATGTGACACTCATGTCAGGATTACCATAATTACACAATGACAGCTCATCTTCATGTCCTCAGTCTGATGAATTATTCATTTCTGTGGCTACACTCATAATTCCAAACTGGGCTTAGTGTGATTTCTTTTAATAATGATGGCAAAGTGCATGACTACATGATTAATTCAAGTCAAATTCTTTTGTAGAGTGCACATTGTTTTAAAGCAGCTTCACAGAAAATCATGATGATAATTTTACAGTATTGTAACTGCTTCGATATGTTGGATACTGAATAATTTCTTACCTATAGTTCTGTATCATGTTTTCATTTGTAAAATGAAAGTATTTTATTTCCATTTAGCAATTAAATTGAGAGTTTACTAAGAAAACTGTTTAAAAAAAACATGTCCTGGTCATAATTTATCCCAAAATATATATATATATATTATTATTCTTTTTTTTTTCTTGAGATATTGGGATGAAATATGACCTGTATTTGTTTTTTTGATATTCACCTCACTATTAAATCCTCAATTTAATTGCTAAATGGAAATTCTTATGATAATTAGGAACATTTTGGCTCCCAATTCTCATTAACACTAATTAATCATGATTTTAATCAGTGTTTTCTCATGTTTTCCTGTAAAGCACATCTAAATATCTTTAAAACAAGATTGATTTAGCAAAACTGCATAAAACGGGACTTGTTTTTAGACGTTCTGATATTTTGGTTGTTTTCACATGAATCAGAGTCAGAGCTTTAATGAAAATTTGTTTCCAGCTCATAATTATGTGTTTGACTATGATGTGAATATGATTTTTACAAATTATAGTAATTCGTTGTTGTTGTTATGAATATTGAATGAATGCATATGCTCAGACAGAGAATAGAAAATGTCTTGATTATTCACAATATGATTTCAAGAAATGGTTTTTGTTATGCTGAACATAATTACAGTAATTCTGCTTTGACTTGCATGCAACTAAAAGCCACTGAGGGCCTTGATTTCAAGTCATTATCGCTCATATTGTAATGTAAGACTCACACACGTATTTAATGCCAATAATTCAAAATGCAATTCGGACTGATCTGAACTATAAGTTTGATTAATTGATGCCGGCAGGTGTCAGAGTCGATGGGTTGAAAGGCCATCCATGACTGGTTGGAATGCTTCTTTTCCACATGGTGATAGTTTTAGATGTTTACATTGTCTGTAAGAATTCTCGCTTTTTAAAATCTTCATTTAATTAAGCAAAGCATGTATAGATTACAGTAAAAATGAGTCCAGATGAGGTCTGTGTAAATACAGAGGGGTGAAACCTGACAGAGCGAATGTGTTTTAGCTCCAGCGTTATGAAGGACATCACAATGAACGCAGTCTTCGTGAAGAACAGGTGGGATTGGTTACAGGTTTGTGCAGATAGTGAGAAACAGATAGTGGAAGTCCATGAATGAGCTCATGAATCTCCAGATTAGATCAAGATGTTCCTCTGAGTCCAACATCTGTGGCTCATCAGCGCCAAGAGAGAAGAACCAGAAACAAATGCTGCCAAATGGATGAAAGAGGAAGTGTTTGAGTGTTTTGGTAGATGTTGAGGAGGTGCACTTACAGACTTACAGTACGCAGGACATGACGACTGCTCAACACACACACACATACATCATAAACACATGATACTGGCAAAATTGGATACGGTATAAATTCCTACTTGTACTCCGTTTTATGTTTGCATTTGTAAAATGAAAGTATTTTATTTCCATTTAGCAATTCAATTTAGGGAGGTGATTCACAAGATAATATGTCCAGGTCATAATTTATCCCAAAATCTAAGGGAAAAAAAGTTTTATATATATATATATATATATATATTTTTTTTAATTAAAGAAAATATTTTAAACCTATTTTAGGATCACATAGAAATAATATGAATTTTATATTTATTTATTTATATATATAATTTATTATTCATTTTACTTAATTATTTAATTAATTTGCTTTGGCAAAGATAGTGAAATAATGCTTGGATATTTGAGTCATACTCTTTCATATACTGTATTTACATTGATATTTATTCTCTTACAATTTTCTGTAATGTAAAGTAAGTTAATGCAGTAATCTTGTGATGGGGCTGAAGTCACTGGTGTGTGTGTGTTTCTCTCTCACATGCAGGTTTGTAACAATAATAAGAACTGTCACTGTGAGTCACTCTGGGCTCCTCCGTTCTGTGATAAAGCTGGGTTTGGAGGCAGTATGGACAGCGGCCCGATGAGACCAACAGGTATTAAACATGTATCTGTGATTTATTATACTGCTCTTCAACAGCATCTACTCAATTCACCAATATGTGTGTGTGTGTGTTTCTGTACATGCAGACAGCAGCAGTGTGACGGTGGGCATCCTGGTGGCATTTCTGTGTCTGCTGTGTGTTGGAATAATCGCGTGCATTAAGAGGAAAACTCTACTCAGTCTGTTCTTCAGCAATAAGAAGAACACCATTGAAAAACTGAGGTACTAAACCTGCACAGCTGAAATAGACAATCAATTTGAAGGTGCATGAGACCATGCTGTACAGTACACCACACAAAGTCATAATTTGTTTTATCATGACCATTTTGTTCCATATCTGACCCTTAGAAATAAAAAGACTACAGTTTTGCTACAGTATTATCGCAAATTCTATATGTAAATGAGTTGTGTTGTGATTGGCTGACCTCTGTGTGTTGCCATAGTTCATATTGTTTATCAGCGCGTGGTAAGTTCATTAATTGTGAATATGCGTTGATATGTGGGTTTATTTGCACATTGCGATGCCGTGACCGTGAAGTCTGGGAACAGCTTAACTTTGGTAATGTTACATTGGATGTATTTTATTTCCATTTAGCAATTAAATTTTGAGCTTGCTAGGGAGGTGAATCTCCAGAGAGCAATTTATTTTTTCATCCCGAATATCTAAAGGAAAAAAACGAAGAAAATTAAACCTCTTTTAGGACCATTAATATTTTTGGCATTGTGTCAGTGGTACACTTGATTATAATTAAGCATGTTTAACCCCCTAATTCTCATTATGCTGCAAGTTAATCTGCAAATAATGTTTTTAATCAGTGTGTTTGTCTTGTTTTCAAGTAAGAACATCTAAATGTCCTTAAAATGAGATCAATTTACTTGAGAAGCAAAACTGCATAAAAGAAAACTTATCAGAGAATATTTTATTTTTATTTTTTTAATACATTAATAATAACAATAACAGGTTTATTATAATATAAATATATATTTATACATCTATATATTTATTTATTTATTAAGCCTTTAAAGGTTGTGGAGAATGTTTACAGAATTATTCTTTCTAAATAAGAATAAATGATAACTGGTGGTTTCAAAAATTAAAATAATGACTTTATTCAAGCTAACAAAAATATGTTCTAAGAACATTTTGCTAACATTCCCATTATGTTATGCAAACATTTCATGTTTTAAAAGCCTTTTTTCTTGGTTATGTGACTGTTAAGGGAACATTCCATTTTATATTTTTGCAAAAATTATGGGAATGTTACTTTTGAATGTTCTTTGAACATTCTAGAAAAAAAAAAATTTAGACGAAAGCCCAAGTACAAAGTTTCAGAACTTTATAAAGCATTTTGAAAACATTATTAAAGACCAGATAAAGTTACTGGAAGATGTTATTGTGAATGTTTGTTCATCATTTTGAGAGAACCTTGCTAGAATGTGAAGTTCTGAGGAGGTTCCTTTTTAGATGGGATATTGGTAAAAATGCACATCATTATTGCGATATCCTGCATTGGGTTCTGTATTTGTGCTTTGCTGCAGGTCTGTGGGACCCAACAGGCTGAACAGTCCAGCACACACACTCTCATCCGCTCACACATACACTGGGACTCAAACACACTCCACGTACAGATCGTCTCCTCAACGTCAGACATCAGCTTTACCACAAAGTGCCAGCCTATATAAGGTGTGTGAATCCCTCATTTACATATTGCATGCATATGTGTGTCGCTTCACTATTTTATTTCTGTTCTGAGTGACAGTTGCTGTCCATCTCTCACTCCAGAGGTTTGTTTAATAAAAAGCACAGGAAAAGACAAAGTGAGCGTTCCGCGTTTGAAACCTGCTTTTTAGCTGTCAGACCACACGAGCTCTTTCAACTTGTTGGAAAATCAGTAGAGACGCCTGTCAGCCAGATGGATTGTGGATGCATTTGTGATCTCAGGGCTGCTGTTGAGTAAAGCAGTTCAGATCTGTGATTAGAGGATGTGCAAAGTACCATGACTGACCCCTGTGGTGCACCGGATAGCCTGCACTGTGAGAGACTGTTGAAAACTTTTGGAATTTTTTAATGTCTCTTGTGTTCACAAAGGCTGCATTTATGTGATCAGAAAAACAGAAAAAATGTGAAATATTATTACAATTTAAAATAGCTGTTTTCTATGTGAATGTTAAAATGTAATTTATTCCTGTGATGCAAAGCTGAATTTTGAGCATCATTACTCTAGGCTTAAGTGTCACATGATCCTTCAGAAATCATTCTAATATGCTGATTTGCTGCTCAAGAAATAGTTCAGTGTTGAAAACAGTTGTGCTGCTTCGTATTTTTATCGAAACAGTGATGTATTTTTTCAGGATACTTTGAATAAAAGTAAAAAAAAAAGAAGCATTTATTTGAAATAGAAACCTTTTATAACATTATAAATGTCTTTAGTGTCACTTTTGATCAATTTAATGCATCCTTGCTGCATGAAAGTATAATTTCTTTTTAAAAAGTTATATATATATATATATTTTGCTGACCCCAAAATTTTGAATCATTTTGTAATTTTTTTTCTCACTCTCTTGTCGTTCCAAACCTGTGTGGCCTTCTTTCTTCTGTGGGACACAAAATAAGATATTATGAAGAAATGTTCATATTAAGAAAACAGTGACAAAAAAATTACAAAAGAAACACAATAAAAATATTGTCTCATAGAGTATAGTATAATAAGTGCTATATTCTGAAGCTTTTAGAAAGTGTCTGAAATTTAAGTAGTTTTTCAATGATAATCTTACATGTAGCATTCAAATCTTGTTTCCACTTCACTTCATTTCATGCTTTTTTGTTTCAAAGAAAATACAGGTTTGAAGCAACTTAAAAGCGAGTAAATGTAGTTTTTTTGTGAACTGTTCCTTTAAGAGCGGCTGCTGTATCTGGTCCTCATAATGTGTGACAGTAACAGGATAGAGGATGTAGGTCTGTTTGATGTTAGGCAAGGTGAGGTTATACAGACACACACATACATGGTTTCTGTCTCTCGTCTCTTTTTGTTCTTGTCACATCTGGCTGCAGGTCAAGAGCTCAAAACAGCTCTGATGTGTGAGTGTGTGCTCATATGAGACTCATTTTTTATCATTTAAAAGGATAGCTCAGCCAAAAATGAGTCATCATTTACTCAGCTGCATGTTGATCCAAACCTGTATGACTTTCTCTTTTTCTGTGGAACACAAAAGGAAATGTTATGTAGAATGTTCAAGCTGCTCTTTCTCATACTGAATGGTGCCCTCATGCTCCAAAAATGATATTAAACTCCATAAATACAAAAATAAAAAATAGACCATATGACTCGTGCACTATATTCCAGATCTTCTAAAGCCACTGTAGTATCTCAGTTGTATGAGTGATGTTATTGCTAAATAAACTTTAAATTTAAATAAAGCTAATAAAATAAAAATGTTAGATGGAAAAACCTAATCTTAAAAAACAAATTATAAATGTTGCCATAGCCAAAAAGTGAAATTAAATGAATTGAAGTGCTAAAATAACTAAAACTAAAATAAATTAAAGCTAAATAGAAATATTATAAAACAAACAAAAGCACACAGCTAAATTACTAAAAAAAATTTAAATAAAAATGAAAACTGAAAAAAAAAAAAATATATATATATATATATATATATATATATAAAAGCAAAAACAAAATACTAAAAATGACTCTAAGTCTGACTATCTGATTTTTTTTAAAAAAAATTTAAGTTTAACAACATCATTCACATTCATTATATGTTAAAGCAGCTTGAACATTCTGCCTAACATCTCATTTTGTGTTTCACGAAAGAAAGAGAGTCAAACAGTTTTAAGTGATATGAGGGTGAAAAAATGACAGAAATGATTCATTTTGTGAACTCTGCTTTATTGCTTTGTTCATCCTGCATGTTAAATGTTTATTGAAATATTCATTGTCAGTCAAACATGATATTTATCTGTCTCTGTAGCCCCAGTCTCCTCTCCAGACGGTGGACTCTGTGGTCCCGTCTCATGGTCTCCGTCGGCTGCCCCCGTGCCCTCCGGTCCACCTCTCTCACCCGCTGCCGCTGGCACTCAGCCTGCCGCTGACGCCACCACACACACACTCGTCTCCACCCAGAGCCCTTCCACCAGCACACTCACACACGCACACATCCGCTCCAGCAGTGGGAACGACCGGCCGCGGCCTGGCCTGCCAGAACGTCTGCAAGATCGCCATGGTGAGTGGAAATATGCCAGCGCTGCAGGAGTTGCATATATAAAACAAGACTGGGTGTTTTGAGTAGTACCTTGGGCATTGGTAGGGTGTTCTGGGTGGTTGTTAGATGAAAAATATGGTGTTTTGGGTGATTGTTAGGGTGTTAGGTAGTTGCAAGATTGTTATGGGTGGTTCTTGGTGATTGCTAGGTGGTTCTGGCTGGTTGCTATGTGTTGTTAGGGTGTTCCTGGTGGTTGCTAGGTGGATGGTAGGGTGTTCTGGGTGGTTTCTAGGTGAATGGTTGGGTGTTTTGGGTGGTGTCTAGGTGAATGGTTGGGTGGTTGTTAGGGTGTTAGGTAGTTACTATTTTGTTATGGATGGTTCTTGGCGATTGCTAGGGTGTTCTGGATGGTCGTAGGTGGATGATGGGGTGTTTTTGGTGGTTGTTGGGTGGTTGAAAGTTCGTTATGGGTGGTTCTTGGTGATTTCTAGGTGGTTGTGGATGGTAGCTAGATGTTGCTCGGGTGTTCCTGGTGGTTGCTAGGTGGATGGTAGTGTGTTCTGGGTGGTTGCTAGGTGAATGGCAGGGTGTTTTGGGTGGTTATTAGGGTGTTAGGTAGTTGCTAGTTTGTCATGGGTGGTTCTTGATGATTGCTAGGGTGTTCTGGCTGGTTGCTAGGTGGATGGTAGAGTGTTCCTGGTAGTTGCTTGGTGGATAGTAGGGTATTTTGGGTGGTTGTTAGGATGCTAGGGTGTTCTGTGAGGTTGCAAGAGTGTTCTGGGTGGTTGCAAGGGTATTGTAAGTTGGGTTCTAGCATGTTCTAGGTGGTACTGTGTGGTGGTTGCTAGGGTATTAATAGGTGTTATGGGCGGTTGCCAGGGTGTTCTGTTTGGTTTCTATGGTGTTGTTAGGTGTTGCAAGGGTGTTCTGGGTGGTACTGGGTCATTGGGGTGGTTTTTAGGTGGTTGCTAGGGTGTTATGGGTGGTTGTTAGGACGTTGTTAGGTGGTTGCTAGGGCATTTGTTAGGTGGTTGCTAGTGTGTTCCATATGGTTGTTAGGATGTTAGATAGTTGCTGGAGTGTTGTGGGTGGTTCTGGGTGATTGCTAAGATGTTTTAGGTGGTTCCTTGTTTGTTGTTATGTGGTTGCTAAAGTGTTCTGGGAGGGTATTAGGGCTTTTTTAGGTGTTTGCTAGGGTGTTCTGTATGTTTGTCTCTAGATTTGTCATGGCCCCTCCTTCAGTGTGTGTCTTGAGATTTTCTGACCTGTTTTATCATTCAGCTGGTGAAATTCAGTTTGATACTGAGAAAAATAACAGCACACTGATTTTGATACTTACTATTGGGGGTTTGTTCAAATCAGTAACTATAATGAGCAATCGTACCACTCATAATAACATTGTGTCCACTTCTATACATGTCAGCATTTCTTTTTATCACACTCTCATTCCCCAGCAGTGTTGCAATGGCGAGATAGAGCTCATTTTTAATGCACACTGTAGTATTTTATAATAGTTTTACAGTTTAATGTTGGCGCTCCAGTGGTGTGAACAGGCCTCTTTCATTAGAGCTCTGTGTCGTATTAAATCTCAAGTGTGTTCAGAGGTTCATGCAATCCAAAGAAAATGCAGAGTGAAGCCTCTGGCCAGCCAATAAAAGACTGAGCGAGTCGATCAGAACAGAACGGAAACTCAAGGTTTTGACATTGCTTAAAATAGTCTGCCTCAGACAGATTGACAAACTCGATTTCAAAATGCATTGCTGTGTGCTATAGGTCATTGATCGGCTTATGTTCAATAAAATATGGAAATAAATAATATTTTGATTTCTAAACCCACTTTTTACTCTTCTGACACAATATCTTGGAATTATGTTCATTTTGGGGATTTCCTCAGTGTGTATTGATACATGCAGTTAATTTGATTAAATAATCAGCATATTATTTAATTATTTAGATTAATAAATTTACAGTCCTAATAGACCAATTTGGGGTAGAAGTCAGAAAAACACTGGTAACAAGTGGAGGGAAACAGGTCAAATCCATGAAATGAGATTAAAATAATGTATTGTGCCTTTGGATGTCAAAATCAGAATGCAAATAATTTTAATAGAATACTGTCATCAAAGACGCCATTTGAAGGTAGCACAGATGTTTAAACAGACAGACTATGGCTGAAAACTGCTATGATTACCTTACTTTAAAAGCATAAATTTGATTTAAGCAATAGTCTTACATAATATTCACATATGTAGTTCACAGGGGACCCTACAGTTACAGCATGAAATACTATTTCAACCTATTAATATTTTATATAACATTTACTTATTTTATCTCACAATTCTGACTTTTTTCTTGCAAATGCAAGTTTTATCTTCTAGTTAGGACTTTATAACTTGATTTAACTCAACAATTGCAAGTTTGTCAATTCTGAACAAAAAAGGCCAGAAGTGTGGGATATAAACTCATGATTCTGTGCCGAGGGGAAAAGAATGACAATTTTTTTCTTTAATCAGAATTGTGCGATATAATCTCGGAATTGTGAGGGGAAAAAAATTCAGAATTTTGAAATATAACCTCAAAATGATCTTTTTTTACTCTTTTATTCCATGGCTTCCATATACTGCTACTTTAAGACTGTCCTTTTCTGCCAGATAGGCTCCGCCCACAAAAAACCTCATTGATGTTTGCAAACACCGAAATTGGTCTATATAAACGTCTAGAAGTAATGTTCACATTTACCGACATTTAAGCAGTCTCTAACATCTGCTGTCAAAGTAATGAGGTTGTTAATTAACCTCGTGAGGACACTTCAACACGCATTGAATAATAATCTTAATTGCTCTACCAATTGTAAAAATCTCACTAAAAGACGCTGATGACAAAAGAGGCTGATGAAAATGTGCATTAAATAACAATGGCTAGAATGAAGATGTTTGGCTCAAGTTAATTACCTGAGGTTGTCTGTCTGAGATGAGGTGCATTAACTGCAGTGTCTGTGGACAGTCCTCATGCCTGCCTGTTCTTTGATAAAGCGTAGCAATTTGTTGTTTTGTCCCATAAAAACCTGCCTATGAAAAGAGAGTCTTTGTCTGTTTTATAAGACAACCTGTGGAGAGACGGCTTGCAGGAATAGGAAGGGAATGGATAGGTGAAGATGAGCCCTCTCAAGAGAAAACAAAAACACAACACAAAACCTTGCTAAAACATCACCTAATAACAGCCACGAACCACCGCACTCCAAAACATAATGTTCTTCGGTGGTTGTTGGTTTTAGCAAGATGGGCTTCTTGAGCTGCTATATTGGTTTTTGGGTTTTTTAAAACACTTACTTTTGCATTAATGCATTTAGCAGGTGCTTTTATCCAAAAATTGAAGTGGTCACTAGGATATTGTTTGGTGGTTGCTAGGGTGTTCTGGGTGGTTGTTAGGGCATTAGGTGGTTGTTGGGGTGTTATGATTGGTTCTAGGTGATCACTAGTGAATTGCTAGGGTGATGTTAGGTGGTTGTTAAGGCGTTTTGGGTGGTTGCTAGGGTGTTATGGGTGGCTCTGGGTGATCGCTAGAGCATTGCTACTGTGATGTTAGGTGATTGATGCATGCTTTCTAGGGTAATCTAGGTGCTTACTAGGGGATTGTTAGGTGGTTGCTATGGTGTTCTGGGTGGTTTCTAGGGCATTGTTAGGGTGTTGCTAGTGTGCTAGGACACTTAGGTGGTTGGTAAAGGGATTCTGGTTGGTTCTTTGGGTGTTAAGTGGTTGTTAGGGGGTTGCTAAGGTGTTCTCCTTGGTTGTTAGGATGTTTCTAGATGGTTGCTAAGGTGTTTGGGTTGGTTGTTAGGTGTTCTGGATTGTCTCTAGGGCGTTGTTAGGTGTTGCTAGTGTGTTCTGGTCTGTTGTTTGGGTGTTGCTAGGTGGTTGCTAGGGTGTTGCCAGGTGGTTGCTAGGGTGTTCTGGTTGGATGTTAGGGTCTTAGGTGGTTGATAGGGTGTTCTGGTGATTCTGAATAGTTTCTAGGCCGATGTTATGGTGTTGCTAGTGTGTTCTGTGTGATTGTTAGGGCACTGCTAGGTGGTTGCTAAAGCATTCTGGGTGGTTGTTAGGGTGTTCTGGTGGTTCTGAGTGGTTTCTAGGGCGTTGTTAGGGTGTTGCCAGTGTGTTGTGCGTGATTGCTAGGACACTCTTAGGTGGTTGCTAAGTAGAGATCGACCGATATATCGTTTTACCGATATTTTTCCCGATATTTAAGCATTTTTCCATAATCGGATATCGGTTTTGTAATATCGGATTCACCGATAAACGCCGCCATCTTGTGGGCGTTTTGAGAATTGCGCACAGGATCGCCATTGCAGCGCGTCTGAGGGGAGACGAGACAACAAGGCGTGCAGGTACTTGATTTGCTGTAGTTAGTAAACTTTATTTAAATTACAGTCATTAATGCACAAATTAGATGTATTACATAAATGCCTGATATGTATTTTATGCAACTTGGCTCTAAGAAATATGATAAATAAGATACTCTGT
>JAFVLL020042733.1:0-19813 GCA_021397915.2 Tor tambroides | reverse complement strand
ATTAATATGCTGGAGATGTGGAGCGAGGTAATTGGCTGGGTGAGGAGCCTGGTCCTCCTGTGACAGTTACTGTTTTATTGTGTTTTTACTCAAATAAATGTAGCCTTGGCTTGGTGAGCACAAGAGACTTGTTTCAAAAACTGATGAACAGTAGTGTAGTTCCAAACTTTTTTCTATTTTATATATGTGTGTGTATACATATATATATTTATTTATATATGTGTGTGTGTGTGTATATATATATATATATATATATATATATATATATATATAGAGAGAGAGAGAGAGAGAGAGAGAGGTAAATAATGGTGGTAAAGCTCTAAAATAGCAAAAAAGAACCATAAAAGTATCATTAAAGTTGGTCCTTTTTGAAGCTTGAAAGCTTCAGTCCCCCATTCATTGTAATTCCATGGAAAAAAGCAACCAAATACATTATTCAAAATATCTTCCTTTGTGCTCCACAGAAGAAAGAAATCCATACGTTTGGAACGACATGAGAGTGAGTACATGATGACAGAATTTTCATTTTTGCATGAACTATCCCTTTAAAACTATTTTTGATATAATCAATAAACATCAGGAAGCTTTTAATTTCGCAGAGAGCGCATTTGCATGTGTCAGTGTTAATTCATGAAAGAGAGGTGAGAGGCCAGCGAATGAAACCTTCCAGTGTTCGTCTGGTCCAGTGGGGTGTTAGTGAGTGTGATATTGTACAGCTGGGTAAGAAACAGGGAGCCTTTGTTTCAGGTAGTGTGCTGAACGCTCATTAGCCTAATTAGCGCAGCACCATGCTACTTTGCTTACAGGGCAGCCCTCAGTAAGGAGGCTACAACCTCATTTCCTGTGGTGATGTCACACAAAGAAGGGACAGCACACTTGTGTTTCAACAGTCTTAGCTTTAACACAAACCCAAGACTGACACACACACATTCACAGCCACCATTTCAGTGCCTGCGGAGGGGCTTTTGGCTGGCAGAGTCATATTTGGTACGCTCTGGTTGTTTCTTCAAGCAAACACACACACATACAACACACAGGCCCGAAAGGAATATATCTCAAGAATAGCATTAGATGACTCGACATTTGCTGTTCAAAGACCCACAAAAAAGAGGACAGAGGCAAAGAGTCACCTTACCGGACAGGAAAGTAGAGACTTCCACGAGATACTTCCTCACAGATTCAGTTACCAAACTTTAAATAATACCGAAACACAAATCCAGCCCGTGTGGGCATATTTGCGGGAAGATTACAAAACGGAAATGGTGTGCTCATATCCTCTGGGCATTTACATTTATTTTAGAGCTCAGTCTCTAATGGGAAAAGCCAAGATTTTTTGTGCTCAAATGAAAAGTCTGTCGACTTTGGCTAATTTCCATCTTTTAATTTTCAACCTATTTTCTCTGATCATTCCGCCTAAAAAAAGAAACGCAAAACATTTCTCTAGAGTGTGATGATGACACAGCCCGCCAGAGCCTTTCAAGAACATCTGCAGACGGGATCAATAAATCAAAGTCCTATTTTGTGTCTGATTGCCTTTGAACCAATTTAAACCAGACCAATTGGTCAGTGTCCTATTTGAGACACAAAAGCTCAGAGGTGTTTGAGCAGCTCTAGAGGCTCGTAGCTGTGGTATCACGGTTCGTGTCAATCAGAGGAAGGCATCAGGGACATCCCATGAATAATGCCTGAAGCGGCCGTCTGTCCTGTATAAAGCTTTTATGAGGTGACTGGTCACTGAGACTAGCAGTGTGTAATTGACTCTTTACAGTCCTTTCTTAAAAAACTACATGAACTAAAGAATTGTTGGGAGAAGAGAAGGAGAGAATCCGCCTGTTTTACAAGGTCAGCGATAACAGTTGTATGTGGAGAGTTATAAATGAGCCTACAGCGTCAGCGTAGGAGATCACATGGTGGAACGTTCTAGAAGCCCCCTCATGCAAGGCAGGTGGAAAAAACTCAGCTTCTATGTACATTATGCTCCCGATAAAATGATGCAGATTTTTATTATTATTATTATTATTATAAAATATAATTCAAAAGTCAAAAGAAGTTGTTTAAAATATTGCACAATATTACAGTTTTTATTATGTATATAAATGCATCCTTGATAAGCATAAAAGACTTAATGTAAATCTTAGACTTAGTGTAAATCTTCTGAATCTATGATATCCTTACGTGAAAAGAACAGACCAAAATGATGTCTTTATTCACTGAAAACCACCTTTACTTAGCTGTTAACCTGCAACTATATCACTGAACTGAACACAGAGCTGAACTTGAGAAACGGATGAGTCAGATTCATGAATGAATCATTCAGACCAGTTTTGTGAACAGTGACAAGATCTGACACCAAAGATCAAATGATTCATTCAGGATACCAACCACTCATGAACTTGAAAGCTTGAAAGCCTCAATCCCACAGAAAACATTTTGAGTGAACTATTCCTTTAAATAACAATTTTTAATAAGTATAGGCTATACCTTAGAGGATCTCATGTTCTTGGTTGTCCTTCCCTGACAACAGGCCTGTATGGAGCTAAACACATACATGAGGAAGGTATATGAGGGGGGGAAATCTCCTTCAAAAGATCTGCGCATCTGACTCCAGAGGTGATTTGAGGTTCTTTCATAATCAGTGACTAAAATAGTCATTTTGCTCTTGCAAACACAGGGAAGGTGATGCCCTCATATCCTCCATGATGATCTACATGTCTAGCCTGAGGGACTTGTAGCTACAAAAACTCTTCGAAGCGCTATGAAAGCTGTGAGTGCACAAATACACATACTCTTGTCCCGCGAGGACCTCTGTACGCGTGTGTGTGTAAGAGAGAGAGAAAGTGTGTGTGTGATTTTCTCTCTCATTTATTCTAAAAATGCACAGATGAAAGGCCTGAGAACAGAGTATATCTGCTGCAGCAGGAATCATGAGAAAATTAGTGTGCATATGCGCATGTTTGTGAGTGCAAGTGTGTGTTTCCGGAGCTTTTAAACTGAGGTGAATCGTAAAGTTGCTGTGTGTGTGTGTGTGTGTATAAACGCGTGTGTTACAAGATGGTATCTGTGTGCACTCGTGTGTGTGGCGAGAAAGAACATTTTTTTGGGCTGAATGGACCTCGCCGTCCCCTTTGCCCGACAGAGAGATGGATGTTTTGAACAGGATCCAGGCAAGAGATATGAAGTCTCCTCACATACAATACGAGATAGACAGATGGGAGCGAATGTTTATGTTTGTAGGATTTGACGTAGGGGGTGTGCAAAAAAAAGGAGGGAAATCGGCTAAAGGTGCAAAGGAAATAGTAGGTGATTATAAGAGTGAAGGGCCTTATGAAGCGTACAGTTAACTGTGGTGCACTATAAGTAGTGCGGAGAGAAAGAGAGGGAACTGTGAGCGTGTTGCTTGCTGGTTTATTTTGAATGTAGGGCACCTCATATCGCAGGCCGTTATAGAAAATTCCAGAGTCAGCGAATCCTGCTGCGAACAGAGATGATGTTTTATGTGAGCTGTAAAGGCTCAATGAAAGTTCTTCCATAACTGGAAGAGGTGGATGGGAAAAAAGAAGCCGTTTAATGAGCCTGTTTAATTTGTCCATGAAAAACATAAAGCAAATAGGCAGCTTAATTTGCCACCATCTTTTATGGTAATGTTCTCTGCAAGAAGAGTGATAAGAAGAAGGAAAAAAAAAGGTGTTCTTTTTTTTTCTTTTTTTTTGCAAGAATTTACAATATGCATTTCAGAATGCTAAGAATTCCAACTTCTTCCTAAAACATTCTGAAGGCTTCAAGTGGAAATGAAAGGAATGTCACTATGACAACTGGAGTAGATGTGCCCCCTCAGACAGTTACTTAACAAACCCACCCAGCAATAAGAGAGTGATTGAGGGTAAGCAATAAGAGGGTACCAGAAAAATGATGAAAAAGATACTTGCAATATGATGTAATATAAATATTAGATGGAAAACTTCAACTTTTTTTCAGTTAGCTGCCTGGTCAACATTTCTAATTGTCATTTAAGTTCTGAACTTATTAAAACTGAAATAAAAATAAATAAATCTAAATTTAAAAATAATAAAAAAGGCTCATAAAAATGAGAAGTGTATGCAATTACTAAAATTAAACTAAAATTAAAATGATAGCTGAAAATATAAAAAATTAAAAGTGAATTCAAAATATTACAAATATTATCATAGTATATAACCTAAAGTAACAGTGGACTTCAAAAAAGGATGCAAAAGCACCATATAAATCTGAAAATTCCAACCTTCTTTCTGAAACATTCCAACAGCTTCCAGAGGATATGAAAGTATGTCACTATGACAACCAGAGTAAGATGTGCCCTCTCAGACAGTTACTCTACGACCCTTCCTGACAATAAGAGAGTGCTGTAATACACAAGCAATATTTGGATATATTAAAAACCATGCACTGTGGCTGCTTTCCTCCAGAGGACACTGCACTTTAAATGTCCTACTGGAGAATTGAATGTGGAACGACCCTCTACCTTGGCCTGTTCAAAGATCTGACCACTCAAGCCTGCACTATCCAATCAATGCCTCAATGGCAACAATAAATTGCCTATTCATAGGCCACCGATTTCCCAATCATGGTTCTAAAGCGGCTTCATTTAGAGATGTTACCATGGTAGAGGCACACACACACGTTAGCGCAGTTATGCATGACCCGGGTCGTCTTTCTTCCACTGTTCACTGTTATGCAATGAGGGACCCAGTGTGATTTAACAGCAGAAGCCCACCTCATCCTTTATTCAGAAGGGTGGTTGCTTCTCTTCCGCTTTCCCTCTGTCTGTTGATTTATTTATTTATACTGTTCTTTTTTATTTCTCATGGTCTTTCTTTTCACCCAGCACATTTCGTAATCCCACGCAGAGTGAAATGTCCAATTTGATGGCGTCTTTATGGTTTGGCATGACAGGAATGTATTTCGTCTGATGATTTGACAACTGTCATGTACACTAACCCCTCAGAAAAAAAATAGTCTAAACTGGTCTTTGCTGGTTTAAACTGGTCTCCCAGCATGGGTTGACCAGTGCCTACAATCCCCCCTCCTCCAAAACAGCCATCTAGACCAGCCTAATGATGCTGGGAGACCAGATAAGGGCAGATACTTTGCAAAGAATCAGCTGGTTTCAGCTGGTCAAGTTTGCTGGTTTTAGAGTACTTATCAGACTAGGGCAACAGCTAGACGATGTTATGGTTTTAAACTTTTTTTTTTTTCTTTTTTTTTTCAACAGGGATGACATTTAAAAATTCTCACGACACAGTCTAACTCTACTCTCACAGTTCATTGAGTCATTACAGCTGGTCTTTTCACCTTTAACTCAATCTTTAGAGTATTTATACATATAGAGGAAAGGAGAGTGTAAAGGAGGAGGATATACTTCCTGACTCTGTATCCTCTTCATCTTGCAGGCCTCTATCTCCTGAAGAAGCACTGAAGGGACTAAAATATGTTTCTGCCCAAACAAAACTAAAGATTCACATCTGCTGAGCCAGAAAAAAGTGCCTTTTATATACAGTCTTCTGTTCTGTACCTAGTTCACTCACCGGAGAGACTTCAGGCCAGAGTCCAAACATGTTAAAATAAAGAGAAAAAGAGAAGAAATATTGCACCTTTAAGGTTAAATAGTGTTGTTTTGGACTGGCATAGTGGCAATAAGAACAGGTATGGCATACACACACACACACACACACACACACAAAAAAAGGAACCTGCAGATGGTTTGCCTCCCTGTAAAGAGACAGAGCGTGCAAGCATGAGAGAAACAGAGGTAGTCAGCCACATGGAGAATGAAAAAAACAGAAAAATGAGCAACAGTTGACACCCCTTTGACTCCTTTTTAAATGAAAACTGAGTACAGAAGTCGTGCGCTGTGCTGAGATTTGGTACGGATCCTGACAGCTAAGCGTTCACTAAAAGGTTTTCAAGCTTGCCGAGGAAGGTTTCCCTCACCTTCATTGTGTCACCTCAGGGACGTACCCTCTGCAAACATAAAAAAACCACCAGAACAATGCAGCAAAATAAATTGCTTGACATCACAGGGTCTTATTGATGGCATAAACTCTCTAGTGCTTTTTCTTCACCCTCTGCTCTGTCACTATTTATTCTGCAATTTATTTGACTTGTGCGCATACGTTGTGTGTGTCTAGCCGTGCCTGAATTCATCCTTACATCACCGAAACTTCCCGACAAGTACAACAAACAGCTTCTCAACACTTTACCTCGTTAATCAGTGACAGATTTCATTCATTCGGTCCAAAACAAGCCACAGGGGAGTTCGGTGTGCGCCGTCTTGGCATAGCGAGGATTCAATCGCCCAGGCAGCTGCGCTAAATTCTGAGCTTCCCAGTTGGGAGGATATGAACAGGAAGGAGCGAGATACAAACAGCGGACAAGACAAGCCGGGATTAAATACATTTGTTTTCCTCTTCGAGAAATGAGTATTGACGCAGGCAAGGAGGCAGGCGGGCAAGTAGGCAGACAGGCAGCAGCCCCCTTTTCCTTCTCACACACGCACCACGCGTCGACAGCCAGGGTGAAAATTAATTACTCAAGAGGGGGTGTGTGTGAGCAACTATCCATGCAGCAGCAGGAGAGGATGTACGCCTGTGTGAGCATGTGCGTGTGTGTGTGTGTGTGTGTGTGGAGAAGATAGATGTGTAACATAGCGCTCGCCTTCAAAGCACACCACTTTACCTGACTTAAGATATCACACATGCATATTTATCTATCTACAGTATTAGTATGTATGCCACATACTTCAGCTTGCACTGGGCTATGTGCCATTTCAAGAGTCTCGAGCACTTTTTATCAAATACATTTTCTGTATCTCGCTGTGTTTATCTCAACATCACTCGTGAAGCATGTTTAAAGCATATGTCCAATGGTCGCCCGTTAGCCCAGAGCAACTGTGCAATTATCTGCTGTCAGGATATTTACACCAATCACTCGCATCCTGTTCAATTATGCATGATTTTTAGCCTGGATGCTTTATCCTTGTCTTTTTGTTGTCGTGGCCATGCTTTAAAGTGAATACTCTACCCTACATGGTCCTTGGGTGTTGACGTTGAATCAAATTCCCATTAATTTGAATCAATACCAAGAAAAAACAGATCTTGGTTTAGATATTAGAAGCAAGAGGTGTCAACCTCCACATTCACACGTATCCATTGTCCAAAGCAGACAAAGTATGCTTTAGTTGGCCACTAGCCGTGGAGTTTAATCCCCTTAGGTGGGATGTCACAGGGTCGAGGGTGAAGGGAAGGGAACACAATGCACGGACAAGACTGCTGCTGTGCTGGAGAGACGAGAATATCCATCACCTGATTTCAGTGCTACCCTTGTCATGACCCCAAACATCCCAAAGTGCTTTTAATGTATATTTAGGCATAGCATCAACATCGGCGCTAATGAATGGAGCTAAGCTTAGCACTAGCAGATGGTATCACTTTGATTGTAATGCATCAAGGTCGCTTTGCTTAGGTATGATGATATGGCTTCAAATAAATAATAATAATAAAATATTAGTAGTAGTAGTATTTTATGTACATTTTTATGATTTATTATAAATGTATACTCTAATTTTACCAAGTAAGCATCATTGTGACGTTCAGATATTTTTTAATCAAGCACTAGTTTATTTTTGGCACCAGTGCAATAAAGCAGAATAAATTTAATTAGGTTATCTTTAGGATGGGGACCCAAAGGTAACACCTTTTCCTGTCAACAAGCCCAGCAGTAACCATGGGGTCTCAAGGGATGGAAAGAGAGAGAGAGAGAGCGAGAGAGAGAGAGAGAGAGAGAGAGAGAGAGAGAGAGAGAGAGAGAGAGATACTGAGGAGAAAGAAAAATGGATGGAGCTACAGAGCAAGATGCAACAATTCCCACCGGTTCTACATAGTGACCCATTCCCAATAGGCAGAGATAGGCTGGGTCTGGCTTTCATCCTCTGCTAAACTATAAATCTCAATGCTTTTTTGTGGCTTTACTGAAGCTAACCTCATTTATCTCCCGTTACATTTTTGTTTGTTTAGAATGAATGCGATGAATAGAATTACCTCTAACCATATCAGACCATCAAAGACACTGCGGTTGTGGCAGATACAGTCAGCATAGTATTTTTTTTGTCCCTGCCGACTGGCCTCTTATTGTTTGTCCTTGCTGGTTTTAAATGGCAGCCATTAAGTCAGGCCAAAAGCAGGTTTGGGTCTTCAGAGGAACCACAGGGGGCGGTTTGCAGTTCACAGCCCACTGACGGAGCTGCAAGTCCCCCACAGAACGTTCGCATTCAACCGGGCTTCCTGCTGGGACGGGCCCTCTTAAGACACAAAGCTGTCTCAATCCCCTCCTTGCACATACAAGCAATGGTCTGGAGCGAAGCCTTTATCATTCTAAGCAGAGACATTGTTGACTATCAACAGCTGATTCCGCAGACGAGGTCCCCCGCATGTCTAGGCTTTACATCTTAAAAGCCTCCGACGTCTACTGGAATCTGAATAGCATTAACATTTCAACAGACTGGAATATTGAAACAAGCCAGCTCTGACGGAAGAACAATTTCTGTCTGAAAGAGACACAGGCAACGAGATGTCAAAACGCTTGTTGCCAACTTCTCACGAAGAACGGGCTGATGTAAACAAGGTCGAAGAGATTGATCAAAAAGAAACGTTACAGCATGTGAAAGGAGACTGGATACTGCAAATATGTAAATGGGAAGTTGACACATTGCAGGTCTACGTCCACATCAAGATGTTAGAATAAAAAAAATAATAAATGAGGTCATAAAACTACATGGAAAATAGCTAACTAAATAATTAATAGCTGTTTTAAATAGTATAATAGTTAATATACACAAATGTATTTCACATTAACCACCCAAGTAACTTAAAGATCTCTGTGTTTCATTCAGGGGGTTGCAATATGAATTACAGGTACTTGAAGCCGAACTGCATGGTGCAGTCACATGACCTGTTCGGTTTATATTGCCTTAACATGGCTGTTTAATTTAGGGTTCTACAGATCAATAGGAAGATCTAAATATAGCTGTGAAATGACAAAAGTGAAGGACTACATGGTGGCTCATGAATACCACAGATGGGCTTCCTGCTGAGGCTAAGTATGGAATCCCACTGTCTGCTCATATACTGTACTTACACTATTGGTATGTAAAGACAGTTTAACCTGGACAGGCTTTGTGTCAGTTGTTGATGTAGGCACTGCAAAAACTTTTCAATGAATAAGCAGGTAAGATGAGTACTGTAAAGAGTGTTGGTACATTTCTGGTAACTGGTAACCAAAGCTAAAGAAAAAAGGAGTAGTAGGCCTACTGGGGTTGTCATGTGATCTAATCCACTCCATGTAAAATAAATCAGCTTTTCTTAAGATACTTATATGACTAGAGTCTTTATCTCATGTGAGTGTACATCACTTTAAGTATATATGCTTAAATACACACAATATATATTTTGAAAATTTTTACATGTATATATTTGTATTCATATTCAATTTAGAATATATATATATATATATATAAACAACATTTTTCTTAAATATATACATGCATGTGTATTTATATATACAAATAATAAATATACACAGTACACACAAACACACATATATTATGTAAACAAAAGCTTTTTTATTACGATTAATCGCGATTAATTGTTTGACAGCACTACTTTAAACAGATGTGCCTACAGTACAGTGTATGTGAGCGGAGTGGAGCGTCAAAAATTTCCCCTCCGCGCTCCGAACATTTAATAATCACTCCGCTCCAGCTCACTGATCACCTTCGCTCCACGTCTAAAGTATTTCAGTTTGTTTGAAATATCACAGTTTTCATCAGTTATTTTACCTATGGATCGATGCATTTCTTACAGATTTCTGCTCATTCGAAATTGGATAAAGATGATTACATTTGTTTGAATGCATTATTGAGAGAGCGATTGCGTGTGAATACGTGTTGTAGTACTTAGTTTAAATCATTCTTTCAGCTGAAAATATTCAGTATCTAGAAGGAACAAACAAATTCCTTGAGAACTATAACTGCCCGCTCATGTCCATTGCCGTCATCACAGCCTTCACATTCTTTCTTATTTGAGTGATCCTTCTCTATCAAGCTAGCTAAATATGCTAAATATGCAGTTATATTACGGGTCGTTGGCATGAATTGTATTCGTGATGGAGTGGTGGTGGAGCGCTCTTGGAGCGAATGAAAACCACGACGCTCCAACTTTTAAAAAATCCGCTCCTCCCTCCATTCAAAATCACACCGCTCCGCTCACATACTCTGCTACAGTACTATGCACAGAACTTTTTAATGAGAATAAAAATTATTGAGTGTGCCTTTAAAAATGCATAAAATCATCTGTGTGCACACATGCCCATACAGACACACATTTGCATGGACCCACACACACTTATAGAAAACGGCAAGAACATCATCCATCACCCTCTAAATGCACAGTTCAGTCCCGTCAGATAAATGCCTCATTAGTGCTGAATCCAGAAAACTGCACACACACATACACACACTGGTAAAGGCATTATACACGAGTTTACTCATCCAAATGTCCATTTATTGGCTTTGATAGATCAAATAAGGATAAATAAAGATGGGGAGACAGATCACCATGGCTTCCTTTCGTCTGTTGTTGCTCTGCCTCTTTTATCTCTCAGCATAATGGCTAATGAGATGCAGATGATGGGTACTTCAGGAGCAGGCTGGAAAGAGAGGGCACAAGGACGGGAGAGAGGACGGAGTGAAGCGGGGAGGTTTGGAAAAGAGGGAACGAGGGGGAGGGTATGTTTACCTGGCCCCTGATCTCGATTTCAGAGGCCTTTCACAAGCAAATCAAGCTATCTACAATTGTCCGATCTTTTGAAGAGGGCCGTGTGTGTGTGTGTGTGTGTGTGTGTCGGTATGTAGGGACTCTTCAGTCAAAGTGCCGCCAAGCCCTCTAAACAAATATCCACAGAGAGAGCCCACCGACTTAACTGGGAAAAACCTGTTCAAGTCCTCTTCAGCGAGAATTACAGATGTCCCGCACCCATGGCTTGTCATTTAGGTTGTGTGTATAAAGCTGTTGTGCGTTTCTAAATGATTGGGTGCAGGTGTATGTGTGTAATTTCTCTTCCCGTTGTCATCTGTAAGCAAAAAAATCCAGAGTCTAAGTGCGCACACAAACTAGCCCCGTTCCACACTGCAGTGAGACATTAGTATGGATGAGAGGAAAGATGCATGTGCAGCCCTAACTACACTGAATACCAGAGCACTTTCTCTCTCTCTCAGCAGTCCTTTATCTGCCCTTTAAGGGTTGCATAAAAACGAGAAACCGCTCATTTCTCGGTGGATCCTCAAGTGTTTGCGTGTCTCTGTGTGCGGTGGGGGAGGAGAAAATGCAATCAGTTGTCTCCTGCCTCTCACATCTCATTTGAGCTCTGACGCTCCAAAAGTCCATTACCGAAACAAGAGAATAATTAAACCGAAGCACAAGTCCCTCTGATAAGAACAAATCCATCCTGTCATACGCTCGCCCAATAAAGCAACAGATCCATCCTGTCATCCATTCCCGGTGCTCGGTTCCCCCGCAGGGGACCAACTTCAACAACGGCCCGTGTTGTAGAAGTGACTCTCATGCGCGTGGAAACGCAAGCTCAGCGTTTAATTAACAAAAACACAGTCTTACACGCTCTATAAATGAGGAAGCGAGGGTAAAAAAAAGAGAAAAGGAAAGAAAAAAGTACAGGCCAGATTGATTAGGGAGAGCTGGGAGGGGTTGGGAGGGAGAACGGCAAAGCAATGGCTAAAGGAACAAGGAGAGAACAAGTGGCTAGAGGTGGGAGAGGAGAGGTAGAGGAGAAGAGAGGAGTGAAAAATGGAGGGAATGCAGATTTATGGAGTGATATTTTTCTCTCCAGCGGTAGGAATGTCAGCTCGCCGCACTCTCACCTCATATAAGTAAGCGGGGCTGAGCCAATCACAAGGGTTTGTTGAAGTTCTGTGCTGACATTATAACCTCAATTTGACCTCTGACCTCTCACTGTGTTCTCTCAACCTGCGTCATTGAACACAGAGGTATATCGCAGAAATATTATGGCACCATTAAGCTTCCATATGTGCTTCTATAGCTGATGAATACATTTTTGGATCAATAGATCAATCTGTGGGGGACAATCAAAGGACGTTCTTGACAACCGAGCATGTCGGTTGTTACGAACGTCCTTTGATTGACGTCCAGATTATGTGATTTGTGAAAAATGAATGAACCGGAGCATGAAATATTAATCAATGAGATCCAATTCTAGGCCTTTTAACAAGGAAAACATTTGACGAGAATCAAATGGTCGCCTCTCTCATGCACTTCTCGCTCGCTTTCTGGGGACTCCACCGAATAATGAATTCATTTGTGGGGTTCAAGTTTCAATCTAATCAGGAGAAATGGGATAATTAAGACAAAGCATTGTGGGGGAACCCTGGAACAACCCCCTAACTTGTTTACTTGACTTGAGGTAATTAATATCACACAAGTGGGAATTAAAGGCAATTGAGTCCAGGGCCCGCCCACAGTATTAGCATAATCAGTCTCGAGTGATTGGCTACAGTATGAGTGACAGCTCATTCAGCCAAGCATATGTTGTGTGCTCAACCCAACTGATGGCCATTTCATTGTGGCAGTGAACAAATTCAGTTCGACCTGAAATAGAAATTATTTTATCCAACACACTTTCTGAATACTGTAACAACGAGAGACTTGTTGCGCTTAAACCACCTGCTGAGATGGAGACACAATGAAGCCTATTTATATCTGCAATGGTGAACAGTGGGTCTTTATAACAAAGAGTTAGCTGTGGGAAATGTGCTATTGAACAAAGTCCAGATCTTTCCCTACTTCACGGAAACAAAATATTCACTCACATATTGCTAACAACTACCGCAGAAAATAAACTACTTTAAACTTTTTTTTTTTTTTCTTTTTCCACCATGAGGAAACATGTTCACTGTTCACATTTTCCCATTGTTATATTGTTATATAAAATAAAATTAAATTAATTAAATTAAACAAACATTGGTACATTTATATCTGCAATGGTGACTGGTGAGTCTTTATAACAAAGAATAAGCTGTGAGAAGTGTATGAACAAAGTCCGGATTTTTCCTTACTGGATACAAAATGTTCACTCACATATTAAAAAGAGGGGGTTTTAAAGCCTGATGAGGTCAAAGGCCACTGGTGGCCATTTCCTGTCAATTAAGAGCTGAGAGCCAGTCATCAATCAGAGCTTTCTCTATGAAAAACACACACATATGTGTGTGTTTCCCCACTAAGGGTTTCTTTTATGTGAAAATATTTTGCTGATTTTCATTCACAAGACCATAACAAGCTATTATTACAATCAGGCACGAAGGCTGATAGTATTCACTCATATCTTAAAGTTCAAGCACCTAAATACTTGAACTGAAATTCGCATGAGCAAAGCCATGTTGACATTCAGCGTCTTCAGCGTTCTCACAGTTCCCAGTGGGAATACGGAGTCATGTCACAGATCAAGTTATACAGCTCACCGTGTTAGCGTTTCCACTTCAGCGTGTCCTTAGGGTCAGACTTGATACCTTACACCTCCACCACAATCAACACATTCAGTAGCGCAACTTCCAGACAACATCGCCGGGACCTTCAAACAAAGGCCCTGTCTATCTCTCATCAACTAGCCTTCGCTAAACAGACACTAGAGTGAAAACAGGATGCTTCTGCAGACTGATGGATGGATGGGGAGACGGACGGATGGAAGGATGAAGAGATGGATAGTCGGATGGATGGCCACCCAGAGTTGTCAATATCCAAGGGATGCACGTGGGAGGGGGGAAAGAAGCTGTTTACGTTCGCTCTAAGGTTCTGTCAGTCCTAATCAATCAATCACTGAGCGGGCAATAAATCACCATTCTCTTCAAAGCGCCGGTGTGGAAGCAGATTCGCAGAGTCTGGTGATACACACGGCGACGTCATAGGGACACATACTAGCTTGCGAAAGAGAGAGAAGTCCAGATGGAGGGGTGAATGGGGGGGTAAACATGGAAGGACGGAGGAGTGGTTGAGACTTTGACAAATTGTCAATCTGGTACACTTAATGCCAAGAAGTGCACTGCCACATAAATGTGCTATACATTTCGGAGACGTAGAATGTACTGGATGTGCTGCTGACATATTACATGTTGACCTTTGACCCATATGTTCTTTGATCAATGTCCATAAAATACTACCATAAAAAAAATAATAATAATAACTTGAAGATGAAGACATTTTGATGGGATTTATCTTGATTTTAATATTTTTCTTACCAATTTTTAAACAGTTTTGCATTTCAATCAATTGTCTTTTCTTTTTAATTATGCTTGTAATGAAAACAATTGATTGCGAGCTTGATTTGTTGTAGTGTAGCATGAGGCTGGTGGTGCAGAGGTTGCTCTTGAAGAACCTTAGAGGTACTCTCGTTATCTCTAGGGCAGTGACTGCAACCTAGATATGTGGACAGGTTGAGCTCAGATATTACCCTAAAGACCTCCACACAGAATAAGGTTATCACAATGCAGTGTGTGTGTGTGTGTGTGTGTGTGTGTGTAAGAAAGAGAGCCGGTCATGGCTGGGGAAAAACGAAGGATTACGAATTTGTCACTGTCAGCTGTGCTTGCCTCTTGCACGTAAGTACAGTGCTTCCTTCTCCTCTGTCTCCTTTACAGTGCTTCCTCTTGTCTGTTTATAGAAAAATATCACCCATACCTTCAGCAAAAATACCTGAGACTTGCCTGTCAAGTCTCAAAGGCATGCACTCATATGCAATACACAGTTTGTGGGTGGCAATAGCTTCCACAGTCAACGCACACACAAGCTTCTTTCTAAAGAACAAAAAATACCTGTTAACCTGTATCTGTGATCCTACAATGATAAAATGTTTGTGTGTGGGTGTATCCATTACAAATAATGGATGCCTCTCAATTTGCCCAGTGGAAAAAAAAAACATCACTGAATTATACACAACAACCTTTGTGGGTCATTTATACTGACCCAAAACATACTCATTCCTATATGCAAAAAAAAAACGCATATGCATAAACCCATCTGCCTGTGAATGTCTTTGCCAAAGGCATCATGCTTTTCTTTTGGTCTAGGTGAGATTGTCTCTTCATCCATCCCCCCATGAATCTCTTCAACACAAACCACTTTTCCCTTCGTTCTCTTTATCTCTCCTTCCTTTGGTCGTGAAAGCAGAAAATGAGACGAGCTATATGTGCAGAACTTTGGTGGTACAAAGAAGGAATTGCACCCGTTTTAATGTGCACATGTTGTCTTTGCTGTTTTACTAACAAATTCATTAAATAAGTTATGCAAATCATGTAATGCCCAAATATGGCCACAAAATCTCTACTAAATGCACTCCTCACAATAATTTTCCATCTTGTTGGTCTGATCTAGGTGCTTAACTGCAATGTGGCATAATTTACTAGGATTGTGCAACATTTTTCCACCCCAAAGCACCAAAATTACTCATTCAACTGCAGAAAGTATGCTCAACTATGTTGTATACGTAGATATATTCCTGCTGCAGTGTGTGTGTGTGTGTGTGTGTGTGTGTGTGTGTGTTCTCATAAGAAAGCTCTGTTTACTACCTTATTTCTTGCAGGTGCTAATAGCACAACGTTAATTGCTTAATGTTAAGGTTTGTAAATATGGTACATTCTATAAAAAGCTAAATTTGCAAACAAAGCAGATGTGTTTGCATTTTAAAAAATGACATTGACTTAATTTAAGCATGCTGCCGTGCTATTTCAGCACATTTAGTGCCTGATTACGCAAGATTTTGCACTGTGCTGAAGTGACGCAACCTCCGTGTGCAGTTTCACCTTCTCATTTCCTGCACCATCTTTCAATCAGAAGAGCTTTAAGCACTTCTGATACAATAACAAGCGATATAATTACTCCAAATGCTCTGTGACATAGTTAATTTCAAACAAATTATCTGTTATATTTACGGAGCGCACAAACGAAATTAGATTTTGAGATCCTGTGTTTAAGAGAAATAAAATGGGAAATTGAACGTGGGCGTTCATAGATCTCTTCTCCTTAGACTAGATGATAGTGAGGTTCGTCACAGCAGTTAGCATGTGCGATAAAGCCCATCATTAAATAATACAAATGACAACACAAAGCAACGCTCTGTGTATACAAAACGGATGCTGTAATCTTTATTACTGTTATTCTATTATTATCATCATAATATTAATTCAGACACAGGGGATAATGAAGAAGCTATACACTCTCTCTCTCTCTCTCTCTCTCTCTCTCTCTCTCTCTCTCTCTCTACCCTCCCTTCTTTTTTCTTGCTTGTTAAAGATGAAGAGAAAGACAGAGATTTGGCAGGCAGCCATGGTTCAATAAACTCCACTTGGTAGCACAGCCGTGTGGCAGTCTGTTCTGTTTGGCTTAGGAAAGTGCGCTATGCTATTCAAATTAAATACGACTGTCCTAAACATATACACTAATGGGACAGGTGCTTGGACACACATGCATATGAACACTTCCTTCTTCCTTAACCCACACACACACACACACACACACACACACACAATAACAGTCTCCCCTGCCTCAAAACTAGCACTATATAGGCCTCGCAGTGTTTACACAAGCACTCCAATGAGCCTATTTACATTTTCATTTCTTACACCCCAGACTCACGAATCCAGACAGATTCACACAGTGCGATATCTGCCTCAGGGCACCAAACAAAATCAATTTCACCATCAAAAGAGCACAGAAAACATATACGAAGTGTGAAACTGATAGCAAACCTCGAGTCGATGCATATTACAGAAGAGATTCACGTTAGCTAATGGCTAATAGTTTTCATACATGGAACGTACATGAGAAACTGCGAGTCTGATCTGTTTTCATTTCAAGTTGCAAGCTGATATGTGTAGCAGATTCGCTGGCAGACAACATATTGGAAGGGCAGAAGTCATACAGGTGGAATCTGCACGGGACACCTACAGGTAGTTTGTGAAGGGTTGAGGTAGCCTACGGGTTACCCTCAGGAACTGAAGACATGAATCGACACACACCGAGACACAAATAAGTAAGTAAATAAATAAACAAAGAAAATCAAAACAACTCCTCCAGTGCAAAGTGCAAGAAAGGGGCAAAAAACATATCGCAAGTCCCCACTGAAAACACACGGAATGTCATTTTTCGAGGTTGGCCACTGAAAAACACTAGTTTGTATGCACAAATGGAGGGAATGGGTTTACTGATGCGTACAGAGACAGTACCTATAGTACCTAAACGCATAAGAAACAACTCACAAACCCCTAACGTGCACAAAAGACAACTAAAAAAGCATATGTACATCACAGTGTGACACAAACGCAACTTTCGTTCTGCCACCTTTCATGCAGCACTCATTTCCTTCGTAACGGTTATGATTTGACTCCCTCCCCTGCCGTCACGAAAAGCTCTCTTCCTCCCTGAACGCTCCGACCTGCAGCCACGATACAGTCTTCTCTCTTTCCTTCAGTTATTCTCTTTCTTTTTCTTTCTGTTCTGCGTGGCCCGGCATATGAAGCGCGGCGCCGTGTATCTCTCTTTGGGGAAAGGCAAAGTTATTGGATTGTGAAATTACAAAATAATGAGGCAAAAATGAAAGCGCCACACTCTTTGTTTTCTTTCGCGTGCACACATCTGATAAGAAGAGCGGCGGAGGGCTGGGGGGACGAGAGACGGTGAGGAGGGAGAGGGAAAGCGCGAAAGATGGGGAATGACGAACTGACGGGGGAGATGACAAGAGGAATGTTTGGATAAAGATTCTCTTTCCTCTGTATTCACAGACATGGCACGGCTGTAAGAGAATAGAACAGGTTATCACACAGAAGGATCAATGCTCGGCTCTGTTCACATAGCCATTCGGGTGAAAGCATATGTGTGTGTGCCTGAGGCATGTGAGCATGCATACCAATAACAATGCTCACAAAGAGCACACAAACACACACGCCAACAACCCAACAGTGTAAACACACTTGCTTCCCAGCACAAAAAGGTCATAAGTAACTGCACCTCCAAAGCCCAGTCATAACAGCTCTGCTCTGAAATCTAGTGAACTACGTTTCTGGCTAATGTCTACATGGGGAGACACCATATGAGTTCAAATGAATCAAAACTAAAGTAGAACACTGTAAGAAATGGATTTGATGCTCTACTTAGAAAGTCAGAGACAATATAAGGAGGTGGAGATGGACCACTTGTATATGTAAGAGAGACCATAATGCTAAGTTTGGCAACCATAGAAATGGAAGACCCACTATTCAGTTAAAAGAAAATCACTGTAGGTTGTTTACTCCAGTTTCCTGCCTGAAATTACAGTTGTTTAGTGTAATTTGAATTGCTGATGATATTGAAATGTAATCAGGGCAAACAGTTTTGGAGATTTTGGTAAATAGCTGCTGGTAGCATTAACAAGATGGCTGCTGAGAGAACTGTCTCAAAATACTACATACTTCCCTGTTATACTATACTAGACGAAAAAACAGTATGTGAAAAGAGTAGTTTGTACATTACATTAATGCATTTAGCAGACACTTTTATCCAAAGCCACTTACATTGCATTCAAGGTATATATATTTACATTTTATCAGTTTTTGTATTCCCTGGGAATCAAACCCATGACCTTAGCATTGCTAGTGCCAAGCTGTAATGTTTAAGCTACTGGAATGCAGAATTGTCTGAACTCACAGTATTCATAAATCAGTAGGTGAAAAGTATCTGGATAACCTATTACTTGAGAGACTCCAAAATGTGAATCCAATGGACAATTTACTATCCTATGAGGAAGAAAAGCAACGCAATTGACGCTGACAGGTCACATTACAATGTCAGCATAACAAATGTAGTATGTCTGTATTACATTCATAAAACACACATTCATACTATACAGAACATACTTTTTAACAGTTGTAAACTAAGTACTTACTCTAAAGAATTATTTACTCAGAGACAGTGCGATTTCAGACACAGCCGTAGATTGCACTGCTCGTGCAAACTATACAGAATACTTGGTTCGTATTTGATTCCGTTAGAGTTTGCATGGTTAGCATGTTGATTAACTAATACACAATACTGCACAATACCCTTACAAGCAACAGACATTTAGAACATAGACTGAAATTACATCTCAAATGTGACAAATGTGATATCTTAGGAGGCAGAATCAGGTTAAAGCAGACTTCACTTCAGGATCCTACCTTAAAATGCTGTCTAGGTAGGCTGCTCACTAGGTTTAGGAAGTGAGCTATGATTTGCACCTACAAAAACACTATTACTCATAAATTTTCCTGTTTCCATTTTTTTCCATGTCTGTGACAAAGACTGTTTGGTACAGATTTGGTGCCAATCTGTTATATGTTAAATGCAAAACATATTGGTCAACCATTTTGGGGTTGTGTTAGTAAAGCATCCTGTTGTTCTTTTCAACAGGGTGTGTTGTCCCCTGAATCCCTCTACCTCTCCCTCAGGTCTGTCCACTCACAGACACACTCGTTCCTCTAACCCAAGTGGGCACTGATTGATAATTTTTGCATGCGCTGCCATTGATTGTCTGCGGAGACGGCTGGCGTGTTACCCGAAGTGTTCTCCTCCATAAACATCGTCTAATCATGCGCGGCTATGGCCAAAAGAAAGTAATTACAGCCCAAGAACAAAGGGATCGATGAGGAATACAAGCACAGACGCAGGAGATTATTGGGAAATGGATTGGC
>JAFVLL020042732.1:0-15745 GCA_021397915.2 Tor tambroides | reverse complement strand
AAGAATGGCATTGATTTTTGTACATTTTAGTTTTGTTTGACTTTATTAATAAAAATAGTATGTTTTTTAATTAGCATGTTTTTGTGTTTTGCTTTAGTACTGAAATTGGCACCGAGAACCGTGGATTTTCACTGGTATCGGTACCGAATACTGAAATTTTGGTACCGTAACAACACTAATGTCTATATAGTTTATATTCATTTTAATTTCAGTTTTAGTTATTCTACTACATCACGTTAAACTAAATAAAAATAGTTGCCTTGGCAACTAGGTGAAATAAAATTTATATTTTTTATCTTTTTATTGTATTTATTTTTTATTTATGTATGTGTGTGTATTTATTTTATTTAGTATTATAAAATAAATTGTATATATATATATATATATATATATATATATATTCTGTATTTTTTATTGTATTTTATTTTATTTAGTTTAGTATCAATATTTTTTTGTATTTTAACCTAACCCAAGGCAAAATTTCAAATCATCGATTTTTTTTTAATCTAATATTTATATTCAATTATATTACTGCTTTACTTAAACGTTTTTGCCATTTTGTTAGTTTTTTTTTTTATGTCTATATAGTTCATATTCATTTTAATTTCAGTCATAGTTATTCTATTACATCACATTAAACTAAAAAAATAGTTGCTTTGGCAACTAGGTGAAATAAAATACTTTTTAAAAATGTTTTTAATTTATTTATTTTTTTGTTTTTTATTTATGTATGTGTGTGTTTTATTTATTTTATTTAGTATTATAAAATAAATTTAATTTTATTTATAATTTTTTTTTAAAAACACATATTTATATTTTATTTAGTTTAGTATTAGTAATTTTTAGTATTTTAACCTAACCCAAAGCAAAATTTCAAATTACTGTTCAAGTTTAAGGTTTTTTTTTTTTATCTAATATTCATATTTAATTTCTTTTCTGCTTTATTTAAATTAATGAAAACATTTTAAATATATTTTTAAGGGATATTAAATGTAACAATACCAACAATGGACCAGGACATTTCATTAAAATCATTTTGCAGATACTGCTAATATATTACATCAAAGCATCTTCCTAGACTTCCTCTGGGGTTCAAACCTACAACCTTTCACTCAGCTGCAGAACCTCAGGATGAATTTAAGTGTGCAGTGATAAATGTGACTTACAGGTCCCGGTGTGCCGCGTTCAGACGGTGGGATCATGTCTGTAGTCAGAGCTTGCGGAGGGTCCACGCCTTTGCTGACTTTCTGCTGAATGAGATGCATGGCTAAGGAGAACTGCTCACGTGTGAGTTTGCCCATTTGCCTGGTGTCCGCCAAAGCCCTGACAAAGACAACAGAGGAATTGATGACTGTGCCAATCGCAACAGGATGAGTGAAGAAAAACAAAAGTGATTAACGAAAGCAGCTACCAAATATGTGCCAGGAGGTTCTGATGAAGTCCAGACTGCATGAAGATTTCTTTAACTTCTTGGCCACTGACGAAGCCATCAAGATCAGTGTCTGTTTTGAGGAAGATGTCATCATAGCGCCCTCTGTCTGCAACTGGTACCACCCAGTTTACTGAATGCTGAAAATGGAGTTAAAAACATCAGATTCTTTTCAAATCTTCAGTACAACGTGAACAAAGACGTATCAATAAAGCTGTACCTGTGAGGATTTAATGGTGTGTTTTGGGGACAAACTCCCGGCGCTGTTCAGGGAATTCATGCTGCCGTGAGAGGGGGTCGAGCGCAGGCTGTCTTTAGGTGGCGGCGGGCTGCCTGGTAACACTGGCACCATGCTGGACAGGGACCCTGATGACTTCTTCCTTTTGGATGGAGGGATGAGAGAGGAGGGCAGGACTGAGGGAACAGGCTCCTTCTCCAGGGCGCGGTACACCAGATGCATTGCCTGGACAAAACGTTTTTAAGATAACTTTATACACACTACCAGTCAAAAGTTTTTGAACAGTAAGATTATTAATGTTTTTTAAAGAAGTCTCTTCTGCTCACCAAGCCTGCATTTATTTGATCCAATGTACAGCAATAACAATAAAATTTTGAAATATTTTTACTATTTAAAATAACTGTTTTCTATTTGAAAATACTTAAAAATGTAATTTATTTCTTTGATCAAAGCTACATTTTCATCATCATTACTCCAGTCTTCAGTGTCACATGATCCTTCAGAAACCATTGTAATATGCTGATTTGCTGTTCAAGAAATATTTATTATTATTATCAATATTTAAAACAGTTGAGCACATTTTTTCAGGATTCTTTGATGAATAGAAAGATCCAAAGATCAGCATTTATCTGAAATAAAAAGCTTTTGTAACATTATATACTATACCATTCAAAAGCTTGGAGTCGGTATAATTTTTTTTATCGGAATAATTATAGAAATTAATAGTTTTATTTAGCAAGGATGCTTTAAATTGATCAAAAGTGATGATAAAGACATTTATAATGTTACAAAAGATTTCTATTTCAGATAAATGCTGTTCTTCTGAACTTTCTATTCATCAAAGAAACCTGAAAAAAATTCTACTCAGCATCTACTAAACATAATAATAATAAATGTTTTTGAGCAGCAAATCAGCATAGTAGAATGATTTCTGAAGGATCATGTGACTGGAGTAATGATGCTAAAAATTCAGCTTTGAAATCACAGGAATAAATTACATTTTAAAATATATTCAAATAGAAAACAGTTATTTTAAATAGAAAAAAATACTTCAAAATTGTACTGCTTTTGCTGTACTTTAGACCAAATAAATGCAGGCTTGGTGAGCAGAAGAGACTTCTTTAAAAACATTAAAAAATCTTACCTTTCAAAAACCTTCGACTGGTAGTGTATGTATGTATGCATGTATGTATGTATATGTGTGTGTGTGTGTGTGTGTGTGTGTGTGTATATATATATATATTTTTTCTTTTTATATATATTTCATATATAAAATATTTAAGGGAAAGGGAAGTGGTGTGTGGCCAAGTATGGTGACCCATACTCGGAATTTGTCCTCTGCATTTAACCCATCCAAGTGCATCCACACAGTAGTGAACATACACCCGGAGCAGTGGGCAGCCAATGCTGCGGCGCCCGGGGAGCAGTTGGGGGTTTGGTTTGGTGCCTTGCTCAAGGGTCTCACCTCAGTCGTGGTATTGAGGGTGGAGAGAGTGCTGGTTATTCACGCCCCCCACCTACAATCCCTGCCGGACCTGAGACTCGAACCCACGACCTTCGGGTTACAAGTCCAACTCTCTATCCATTAGGCCACGTCTGCCCTCATTTATAGACGGTTTCAACGGCAACAACATAAACAAACGTTGCTGCGCATGCGTGCTTTTGTGGCCCTAACTTACCTTCCGGTAGACTTCCAAATAGAATCAATAACAACAGCCAAATCCCTCTAGAGTACATTATTTTTTGATAACAAGCAAAATATGTTTGCTGCGTAAATCAGACAGATTTATTGAAAATGCAAATTCATTCTCTGCCAGCAGGAGGTGCTTTAAAGCAGGAGAAATAGAGATTTCCCCGGTAAGGGCTGTACACAAAGCAGCGCTGAGCTTACAAACGCTGCTTTATCAGGCATATAACATTCAAGATGAAATGAAAATGACATCGAAAATTTTCTAAAGACAGTCTTCCTTCAGAAACACAGTGATATAAAAACACCACACCTTGTTTTGATTTTTAGTACGTGCTTATGTTTATTCAACGACGCCTTTTGGAAAATCGGTCAGTTTTGATATCATGGCTTGTTGCCACAAATAAATAAATGTGTGGGAAACACATCCCACAGCATAACAACCTGAGCCCAACTTAATTACTCTTTAACTTTAACTGCGTTTGTAGCCGGCGCCACTAGCCAGACCGATAAACAAACACAGACCGGAAGTTAACTTAGGGCCAGGCGCGTGCGCCCGATGAAACCGTCTATATAATATTTATATATAAAAAAGATTACAATTTTCGGTGTGCGTTAATTATTATTAAAAATACAAATATAGGAACTATTAAAAATAACAAATATATACATACATATATACATATATATATATATATATATATATACACACACAAAATAGTATGCAAAAATACGTATTTTGCCACATTTCAGTATGCATTTCACAAACATAAAAAATTGCATACTACACACAATAATCTAAAATCATAGTATGTAGTAAGATATTATGAGTGTGATTTTATTATATTACAAAAAATAATTACTCACCACTGCAAACTCATCTTTGTCCAAGTGTCCATCCTTGTCTATGTCACTCAAATCCCAGACCTAATCAGACAGTCATTTAATAATATTTCTTATATTATTATTTTTTTTATAATAGTAGTTTTAAATATAGGTAATAATTGAATAATTTAATTATTATTAAAACTATTTTTATTATTATCATAACTATTATATTGTATTATAAATATTTTCTTAATTTTTTTTATCATCTATTGGAATTTTACCTTTCCGAGGACATCCACAGGAAGTTTGGAGTTTATTAGTACTGGTTTGACCTTCTCACCAGAAAGTAATCCATTCACTGGGGCGAGACTTTCAAAAATACCATCAAATTTGCTCTTCTCTTCAGGCTGAAAAATAAACATAAAGGACAAATATTCCTAAAACCTTACGTAATATGCAGTCACAATGAGAAGCTCATGGGATAAACAATGGAAATATCTCACCCGCACCGCCCAGTGGCTCTCATTAGCAGATGTTACAGAACTCAGTGATGGGCTACTGTGGTCCTTCTAGAACAGAGATGAGAAACCTGTGAGCTCATGCTGCCTGGAAAACTATGATATCAGCTTTCAGCACTGACACTTACGAATTTTGGAGAAGGAACGGGAAGGTTTAGACTGGAAATGCTGATGTCGTGTCCACTCTGCGCACAGGCCACGAGTCTCAGAGCGACGTAAAATCCCTGAAAACAAACCACAAGGGATTCAAGTAAGCATCCAGTTTCAGACCCCGACTGATGCTCTTATAAAGTTTATCAGCTTTACCTGTTTATCCAAGAAACCTTTGCCATCCGGATCAGCTAAATCCCAGATCTGAAAAGAGACAAGTAGGTAATTATGGATTATGAATATCCAAGCATCGTTTCGCAACAAGATTTACCCGAACACCAACCTTTCCTAATGTGATGTCAGGCAAGCCTGATTTCTTCAAAAACAAGGCAGCCTCTGTAGGTCCAACCCTTCCAGTGTTTCCCGGGTCCACCTTCAAAAAACACAGATGAAGTGAGCAAAACATGGCTTTTTGCTCCTAAAAAGATTGATATATTATAAAAACAGATCATTATGATACAGTCTACAAACGTCAACAGAATTATGGCCTTACTTGTCTGTAAAAGTTCTCAAATACAGGGTTCCCGCTTGACAGCTAAGAGAGAGAGGAAAATAGAAAGAATATTATTTAATAAAAATCATTTATTAATAGTAATTAGCATTACAATTAGGGCTGGGCGATATATCTCATGCGATATGCATGCGCATCTCGTCAGTAAAGCCGGTTCCTTGATTAGCGGTAAATCTCCATCACCTGTTTTCAAATGGAGCGGCGTTTAATACACGGAGCCGTAGATCACTGAGAAGCTACGCAATATCGCGTTCATTATCGCAGATGAATCGCCTTCGATAATGAACGCGATATTGCGTAGCTTGTCAGTGAACTACGGCTCCGAATTTATATACAATTCAATTTATTAGAGTTCATAAGGCAGTACAGTTAGATTACTGATGCTCACTAATTCCCATCACCGCTAAGCTAAACTAGCGGTTAAACACCGTTATCATATACAGTATGAGAGCTAATATCTATACTATAATGTTGTTCATTACCATTTAGCAACTTTTACTATTGTACTATGAACATATTCTGAAGTGATTAACGTTAATTCAAATGAAGCTGAAATAAAATAAAATAAATAAATATAAATATTAGATAGAATATTTGTTCATTTTTTTAAGTTAGAATACTAAAATTACTAACACCAAATTGAAATGACAATAAATCAAAGCTAAATATATAAACAACAATAATAAACACATAACAGAATTATTAAAAATGTAACTACATTTAAAATGAAAACTGAAAATATAAAAGTTAAAGCTGAAATAAAATAAAATATAAATATTAGATGGAAAAACTTCAACTTTTTTTTCTCAAGCAGTTGCCAAGGCAAGATTTCTAGAATTTGTATTTTTTTTTAAAGTTGAAATACTAAAATTACATTGAAGTAAACATAAATTAAAGCTAAATATGAATATATAAACAACAACAACAACATCACATACAGAATTAATAAAAATTTAACTACAGTTAAAGTGAAAAGTGAAAATATAAAAGTAAATGCCAACTGAAAATATGAATAACTACTATAATATTATATAATACTAGAATAACACAGATAATGCAATATAATAATGCTAATATATGTGATTTTTTTTTTGTATATATGTGTTGTGCACATAAGTGTATTTAACATTTAAATCCATTACTATTCATAAGATAGTAAGGTTAATAAAACTTAATAAATTAATCTAAATATAAATATTTTAAGCAACAAAAATAGTAATGACAGCACGCAACAAAATTATTGAAAATTAACTAGAATTAAAATAAGTGAAAACGAATTCAAAATATGAATAACTACTATATCACATAAATAACACTACACTAATAAATGCAATATTATTAAAGTAATTTTCGTATAAACAATACTAAACACTGAAATGCAATATAATATAATAATAATTTACGTAATTAGTTTTTTGCATTTATTCTAATATGTGTTGTGCACATAGCTGAATTTATATACAATTCAATTAATTAGAGTTCATAAGGCAGTACAGTTAGATTACTGATGCTCACTAATTCCCATCACCGCTAAGCTAAACTAGCGGTTCAACACCGTTAACATATACAGTATGAGAGCTAATATCTATACTATAATGTTGTTCATTACCATTTAGCAACTTTTACTATTGTACTATGAACATATTCTGAAGTGATGACTTTATACGTAAAGCGCCCTGACAGTTAGTTTTCAGTGCTTATGATTTTCTGATATATTGCGGCTAGCTAGTTACATTATTTAAACTCTGTTTACTCTATTTCTCATTGATATAAATGGTCATTATCTTTATATGTTCTTGTTACTGAATGTTTATTGTAAATTTCATTGAATCCTACATTGTTTTTTTTTCGTATTTTAAAACAGGCATGCGATATAAAGCGAGCTAATCGGTTAGCAATCTGAGCCCGATTAAAGAGGCCCGGGACATTTTCGCTTTAAATGTCGATAAAACGACCCGGTAGCGCAAGTAACAGGATCGATTCGTGTGTAATTCTTAGATTCATTTCTGCATGCCGGTGTTTTCCCTCTTTACTCCCTTGAAATTGGTGTTTTTAGCTGGTATTACCTGAGTGAGGGTCGCGAGGGCTGCCATCTTTTCCCTGTTGCTGCGGAAACGGCGGGTGAAGGAATGAGGGGGGGGCTGAAGGGGAGCGCAATGTTCATCCATTCACACACAGACGACAAAATAATAATCATAATCATAATGATCATCATAATCATAATGTTACATATAATAAATAATATATAAAAGCAAATCATAAGTTGAAATGTTAAAAAAAAGAAAGAAAATTAGAAATGTTTTCTTGGCATCTAACTAAAATAAAGTAAGTTTAAGCTGGCGTACTAAAATAAAATTTTTAAATAGAAACGTTAACGTTAATTTTTTTTTTTTTTTTTTTGGTGCTTGGCAACGATTAATCCCGATTAATCACTTCCAAAATAAATGTTTATATAATATATATATGTGTGTACTGTGTATATTTATTATGTATCTATTAAGACACACACATACAGTATATATTTTGAAATTATTTACATGTATTTACATGTATGTATTTATATTCATATAATTTATATGATATATAAATATGTTTAATATATAAACATAACATATTTTTATGCATGTGTGTATTTATATATACATAATAAATATGCACAGTACACACAAATATAATATGTACACAAAAACTTTTATTTTGGATGCGATTAATCGCAATTAATCATTGCCCAGCACTATTTTTTTTTAAATAGTAAGATAACAATATCACATAACAAAATTATTAAAACTAATTAGAATCAAAATGGAAACTAAAAATATAAAAGTAACAGTTAATATATGATTAAATACTATAATATTATACTACAATAGTATTAATAATGCAATATAATAATAATGCATGTAATTCATTTTTTATTTATTCTAATAGGTGTTGTGCACATAACACTATTTAATATACAATTTATTCCATGACAGTTCATAAGGCAGTATGTAATAGTAATAAAAATAACTTACAAACAATAAATAATATATAAAAGCAAATTAGAACTTAAACTTAATAATATTGCAGGTAATTTAGAGAGTTTTAATTCACTCCTCATAAAGCAAGTTGCTTTATGGATTGAAAAAAAAAATCAATGGAACAAAATGTGGAGAAACTTTAACAAACTTACATTTGTGTAAATAAACCTCAATCAAAAAATTATGAGTGCGTAGTGACTTGACAAGATTTTAATACCTGCCAGTAGACTTATTGTTTGTTAGAAAAAATAAAATACATTAAAATACATAAATAAAATGCAATTTTATTAAACTGAATACATTCATCTTCCCTTTCCGAAGAAACTAGGACGATATAAACTAGGACGATCAAAATATCAGCAAATTTAAAATTACTTCATTTTTCAAGCAACACATTTGCAAATTTGTGTACAGAATATTTTGATATATTTTAATATTATACTTCCATTCAAAAACAGTCCGCAACCCAGCGGGTTCCTCTCTTCTGATTGGTCGAGCGTCCCTCGCAAGTGGATTCCTATTGGCTGAGCCGCCTGCTGCAGCGCCCCGCCATTGGAACCTGGAAACAGCGCCACAATTTATTTTCGAGTTGTTGCGTTTGCTGAATGCGTTCGTCTTGTATTTCATTGTTTATTGACAGCAAGTGGTATTTCTCCGTTTTCTGGCACGCTGAAAGAGTTCAATTATTAACTCACGGGTCGTTACACTCGGCTTGGCGCGGTTAATGCCGCTCGAAGGGCTGGAAGGACAGTTTTAACACATTCGTGGTCCGTATTCACGCTCACACCCAGCGAGATGGTCCTCACTGCAGAACACAAGATCCAGGGGGCGAGGTTGGATCCACATCCAACACCTCCCACCTTACATATACCTAAACTTATCCGTCTCCACCCCTAAACCTACCAATTTCCCCCCCTAGATGTGGATTCAACCCCGCCCCCTGGATCTTTGTTCTGAGGTGAGGGGCTACTGCACCCAGCTGGACTTACAGTGTTTCGATGAAAACACGACGAAGCCATGAGTGAAGCGTTCAAACAGCCTAAAGGTAAGATATTATGTATCCTACATCAGTTATAAGAAGCTCTGAACTATATGTTAAACGTTTTTAAGTGTTTTTAGCAGTATTGCCATGTTAGCATGTAAGCTAAGTCACCAAACCTTCCAAACTTAGCAAAACATCATATTTGAGTGTGTGAGATATTTTGAAAATGCATTATTCGTGCATTGTTCAGTCCTAGAGCAGATTAGTTTCAGTTTTAGTTCATATAAACATCTTATTTCCACAGGATGAATCGTGTACAAGTGGATTTTAAAGGGTTGCCAGCCCATGTCTTGGAGAACAGCGTTAGAGCAGAAACCCTTCAAAGCCTCAGGTAACTACATGAGGTTTCTCATGCATTGCACCCGAACTTCTATTTTAAACTTTTTGCTGTTGTTGCTGTTCAATGGAAGTAAAAAAAAAAAAAAATCACGTTTTAAGGTCATCAGACAATGTCCTTACTCCACTGACGTTTCCAAAATCTAAAGTCACTCTGTGGGATCCAACTCCCAGTGGTGATGTTGACAGTCTGCACTTCTCATATTACAGGTAAGTCTTTCTGTCATCTATATTTTTGGATGAACCATATTTTTAATAAAAGTGAATGTCACTATCAACAGAAAAAACACAATTCTTGCAACCCATCTGATTATAGTATTATTATTTTACTATTATAGTATCCATTAAAGGGTTAGTTCACCCAAACACTAAAATTCTGTCATTTACTCACCCTCATGTTGTTCCAAACCCGTAAGACCTTCGTTCATCTTCAGAACACAAATTAAGATATTTTTTATTAGGGATGCACTGAAAGGAAAATTCTTGGCCGAAGCCGAACAAAATGAAACACTGGGCCGAAGGCCGAATACCGAACACGGTTTTTCGCATTTTTTTCCCTGCAGGCCTATTTTGCCATTGTTTTCACCCTTGCATAAATTAAATAGCCAAAATGTCCTTTTTACTGTTTTGTCCTGCTTTTCAAATAAAAAAAATCAATTACAAAACAACAATTTAAAAATATTTACTTAACACTGAACATTTTTTTAACATTCTATCAGACATTATACCAACAAAGCACAATTTAACTTAAAATTAATAAGTTACTAAAATAATATTTTTTGGCCATTTTTGAGACCCCTTCTTGAATCAGGCATGTATTTTTTACTGTACAAATAAATGCAGCCTTGCTGAGCAGAAGAGACTGCTTTTAAAACATTACAATATATTACAGATCCCAATTTGAACACTATGTGTGAATGTTATAATAAATGTATAGAGCTGTTGTAGGGTAATTATTGTTATCATTATTATTGTCTTATTTTTTTATTTTATTTTACAGAACAACAGTAAAATTACAATACTAACATTTATGAATGTTGATGGAGTTGTTGCTTTTTCTTTTTTTTCTTTTTGCTTTTTTTTTTCTTATTTTATTTTGGCAGAAACCCACAGGAAGATCTTAGTGCTTCTTTTTGTTGACAACAGCATGCAGATATTTAAATGATTCTCATTACGAATTTGGGAAGATGTTTGTCGCACATATCACATTGTCACGTCTTAAAAAATAAAAAAAAAATGTTACTGAGCAAATGACGAGTAACAGTGTTTTAGCGCAGATTTTCCTCGCTTTGGACTTTGAACCCTGGCGCCGTGAGCTCGTGAAGCGCTGTTTGAATGCATGAAATTCGTGCATGTATTAGAAAACATAACATTCTGCAGTTTATTTACTAATCGTTTGAGGCCATTTTGCAATTTCAGTCATCACAGTAACCAGCAACAACCACCTCTTCCTCTTCTCATCGGAGACATGAGATGCAGCGCTAAGCAGTCTCTCGCTGTCGGTACTTTGTGCTTGTAATGATTTTTGCGTCTTTCTCTGACAGTTTTAAATACTTTCACACTGCAGACGTGTTTGCTGCATTAGTGCGCACCTCTATTTGATCGCGTCACGTCATTGTTCGGTACAATTAATTCGGTCTTTTCGCTTATTCGGCCGAACACCGAAAGAGTTTTTTTTTTCTATTTTCGGCCGAACAATTTCGGTTGCCGAACATTCGGTGCATCCCTATTTTTTATGAAATCCAAGAGATTTCTGACCCTGCATAGACAGCAACGCAGCTGAAAAGTTCCCAGACCCAGAAACGTAGTAAGAACATTGGTGGTTCAACCGTAATTTTACGAAGCTACGAGAATACTTTTTGAGCGAAGGTTTTACGGGTTTGGAACGACATGAGGGTGAGTAATTAATGACAGAATTTTCATTTTTGGGTGAACTATCCCTATAATTTTTATATTTTCAGTTTTCATTTTAGTTTTAGTAATTATGTGTATTTGTCATTATTTTTTATATATCTGTTTAGCTTGAATTCATTTTTATTTCAGTTTTATTCATTTTAGTACTTTTTATGTCACCATCAATGTCATGTAATTACATTCTAAAAAAAAAAAAAAAGTCATGTATTAGGAATGATGGCAAAATGATTTTTACATTTAGCGTTATTGTTTCCTATAGTGATGCATCTCACTGTGCTTTGTTTATAATAAACATTGAATACATTTTTGGGGCATTTGCTTACAGCCATTTTGGCAAAACACTTTCCATCTTGCAACCCATCTAATTTTAGTATTTCTATACTATTACAGTATTCATATTTTTAGTTTTCATTTTAGTTGTAGTAATTTTGCATTTTTTGTCATTATTATTAGGTTTTTATTTTATTTGTTTCTATTTTTCTCTTTTTTACGTATTTAATTGTTTTAAAAAAATTGTATATACCTTTGTCATTTAATATTTTTTTTAAATTTCTGTTTAGCTGTAATTTATTTTACTTTTTTTTTTTCATTTTTAATTATTGAAGTAATTAGCTGTAATTTATTTTACCTTTTTTTTTCTTTTTTTTTTCTTTTTTAATTATTGAAGTAATTTTAGTACTCCCAACTTAAACATTTATTTCACTTAGTTATGGAGGCAATGGTTTTTTTTCAGGGGGGGGGGGGGTTTCCTGGTAGTTTTCATCTGTTTTAGTTTATTTTAGTTACTTTAAAAAATGTATTAGTTAATAATGACATCTGATCTGAGGATTTAAAAAAAAAAAAAAAACTTTCAATTTATGGCTCGTTGTCCTCATTAACATTTGGTGTATTTCAGGAATCCGAGACTGTTACTTGTGGAAAAAGCATTACGTTTAGCTCACCGGCATGCTAGACAGACCAACAAGCCTCAGTTTTTCTGTTTCCTGCTCGGGACACTGGCAGTACACAGTGGTTAGTATTGAGAAGGCCTCTATTTGGACATCCTATAATGATTGTTTAATATTTAAACATGTTGCATCTGCATTTTACTAACTTAATATTTTCTTTTCCTAGACGAGGAAGGTGTGACGATAACCCTGGATCGTTTTGATCCGGGCAGAGAGCAGACGGGATTACCTGGGAAAGCACCAACTGCCCTACTCCCCGGAGACATCCTTGTGCCATGTGTATTTGAAGCCCAGCATGCTACTGGCAGCACAGTGCACTCGAGGGAGGATTTGAACATCTCGTTTAAGGTAGTCGATCTGAGAATTGCTGACAGCACATGTTTAACACATAACGACTGGGGCTCTTTCCTCCTGTTTCTGTGGCAACGTAGTAAAGCATAATGGTAATCAACGTCATCCTGTAACCTGTCAATAACAGCTGCCCTGATTGTGACACAGTGTTCCTTAGAGACAGGTGATTATAAGTGTGTTGCACTGCTCCATCTGCTGTGGTTTCCTTGGTCTCTTAATTTGCTTTGAATTTAACCATGGATGTGTTATTAATTTAAGACATTGTAATCATTTTATTAACAAATTTTAAACTCTTCAGTAGTTTGGGGTTAAGTTTTCTTTCTTTTTCTAAAATACTGTTATTCAGCAAGGATGCCTGAAATGGATCAAAAATGGCAGCAAAAAAAAAAGTTTCAAATGTGATATTCTTAACTTTCTATTCAAAGAATCATGAAAAAATGCATCACAGTAAGTTTTCACAAAGCTATTAAGCAGCTCTGTTGTTCTCAGTATTGGTAATCATAAATGTTTCAGCATATTAGAATGATTTCTGAAACCTCATGTGACACTAAGACTGGAGTAATTGCTGCTGAAAATTCAGCTTTGCAATCATATGAAAATATTTCAATAGAAAACAATTATTGTAAATTGTTAAAATATTTTACAATGTTACTATTTTTTTTTAATCAAATAAATGCAGCCGTGGTGAACACGAGACTTCTTTCAAAAAGAAAATGCATAAATAATATTGCCCATGGATGTGTTATTAATTTAAGATTTTTTAAATTTATGAACAAATTTTAAACTGTTTAATTTAAGGCATTTTAATACTTTTATTAACAATTTTTAAACTATTCAATAGTTTTGGAGTCAATAGTTGTTGTTTTTTTTTTTTAAATGAATACTTATTCAGCAAGGATGTATGAAATGGATAAAAAAAAATTACGTTGTTACAAAAATCTAATTAATGCATTCAAATAAATGCTGATATTTTGAACTTTCTATTCAAAGAATCCTGAAAAAATACATCATACACACATATCCACAAAAATATTATGCAGCACAACTGTTTTCAATATAAGAAATGTTTCTTGAGCAGCAAATCAGCATATAAAACTGAGATTTCTGAAGGATCATGTAACACTGAAGACTGGAGTAATGATGCTGAAAATCCAGCTTTGCATCACAGAAAAAAATTACATATAAAACAATTATGAAACACATTTTACAATATTACTGTATTTTTGATCAAATAAATGCAGCCTTGGTGAGCATAAGATAACTTTCAGAAACATGAAATAATATTGCCCACCCCTGACTTGTATATTTTAAATTATAGATTAATTTTGAAAGCAATTTAAAATATATTTATCATGTGAATATAAATAAATTCATTATTCACAAATATTCACATGTAATTTTAATGAATCATTTTATATTTTAACTTTAAATTTTGAAACACTTTTTCTCTGGAATAAAATAAAAATGAATTGATTTAATTCATTTTAAATTTGACGTACGTTGAGATTATATGATCGACTACTAATGCTTATTTCTGTGTCTTTTTCCAGATGCTTCAACATTGCTGCTGCAGTAAAGAGATTCTGGAGTTATCCAAACTCCTCACCTTGCGAGCTCGTCTCAGCTGCTCAGAGAACATGGACAGACTCACCTTTGACCTGTCCTGGGCGGATGTCATTTTGGCCTGCATGCTAGATGCTTTCCCTGTCCAGGCAGTGCCCATCATCCCAACTGCACTAGCCAGGAACCTCAGCAGCCCTGCAGGTGTGACCCAAAACAGCAGGAAGCGTGGGTAAGGAAGCACTTCTGTTTCCTTATATGGCCATGAAAGCTTATTGTGTTTTAAAATGTGATGCATTCTGTCTCAGGTTTCTTACCATGGATCAGACCAGAAAACTTCTCCTCGTACTTGAATCTGATCCCAAGGCTTACACTCTTCCGCTAGTAGGAATGTAAGTACTTTTATTGTTTAGAAATGGTGACTTTCTTACTGTTTTATTTGGGCTATTGGCCTATTAATTACATGCTTGGAGTCCTACAAGATGTTCAGAGTAGGTGTGTAACAGTTGTTCTCATGTGGCAGATGGTTGAGTGGTGTTACACACATCCATAATCCCCTGGTGTGGGCGTGGTGTCTGAGGTACCTGCACAGCTCCGCCCTCCAAGACAAGTGAGTGTCCCAACCATCTGTTCTTTTGCTCTTATGGGACAATAAGTCTGTTACTTTCAAAAGGGCTCAAATTTAAAGACAGAATGAAATTAAAATGTCTGTATTTTTGTATGTTATTCTGATTAAAAATGTTTTTGTAATTTTTCTTTAAATTATAATAGTCTTTTCAACATCTGATTAGAATTTTCAGATTTTGTAACCATGAGATATTAAATGAATAATTGTAGATCATTTTTACATAATAAGATATTAACAAAAAATATTAAATCCCACTTTTCATGATGTAATGCTAAATGCAGCTTCATGCTAAATGCGTGTGTGTGTGTGTGTGTGTGTATGTACAGTACCTCACAAAAATGAGTACACCCCTCACATTTCGGCAACTATTTTAGTATATCTTCTCAAGGGACAATACTATAGAAATGAAACTGGGATATAATTTAGAGTAGTCAATGTGCAACTTGTATAGCAGTGAAGATTTAATGTCCTCTGAAAATAACTCTACATACAGCCATTATTGTCAAAAAAGCTGGCAACAAAAGTGAGTACACCCTAAGTGATAACAGATACGTCGTTTAACCATGCAAAGCCACATGTCCTATTC
>JAFVLL020042731.1:16170-40370 GCA_021397915.2 Tor tambroides | reverse complement strand
TAAAACCCATGGACCAGGTATGATGAACAAAGACCAGGAGTCAGAGATGTGATTAATTAAAGAAAAATTTACTGAAGAAAATAGTTTGCAGTTTCTTCAGCAGAAGTCAGCTTCAACACTCCCAATGGAGTTCGTAGGCTGCTCTGCTTTACAATACAACAATCACCACAATTATACCCTGACAGAGGCTGCTAATTGCGTCAATGCGTAAGTCAGCAAAATTCTGATTGGTTCCAAAACCTAGATAAACTTAGACAATTTCCACATATGGACGCAAGCTTGAAGCACATCTTCTGATGACTATTTTGGTGACAACAAGTGATGAGAGGTCAGACGCAATATGTCTCTCCAAAGACATATATCTGATACGCTGGACATTGGCAGTTGAACATTTGTCCTGGGACTGTCTGAGCTTCTCCCTGTACAGACAGATACACAGAGAAACACTTCAAGGTTGCCTCAGCCCTAAACCTTATCGGGCATGGTCACACACACAATGAGAGCAGCTTCTTAGAGAGGAAAAAGGCAGACTAAAGGCATATTCAACTTATTCTCTAACATGCATAAATGTAACTTTGATTAATAATTATTCAAGAAATATTATAATTAATATTATTATGAAGGCCATTGTAGATCGGCGGTCAAATCCTTCAATAACAAGAAGCACAAATTGTGAAAAATGTTCTTAGTGTAGTAGATACGTGCTTGACAGCTGTGCATACTAAAAAAATGTGAAGAATGAAAAAGGATAACAAAAAATGGAGGAGGAGCATAAAGAGAAAAGAAGTGGGCAGGTGAGTGACAGACGAGAAGAGAAACCTGAGAAGCTTTTAAAACTATATAAAAGGGATTTTAAGAGGCACAATGAACCAGATTACCATCAGCATCCATTCTGCTAGCAAACAGAGGGACTGTGTGAAGATGTGGAGATTAACGTGTGTCACATTGACCCTGCTCATGTGCACCAAAGGTAAGGTCTCATGGTACATCTTTTAAAGAGTGGATAACCAGGAACATTAGATAAGACATTATATAGACAAGAGATTTTTTTTTTTTTGTGGCACAGCGCATAAGAGCAGTCTAAGGGCTTTGTTAAAATAATGACTCATTTATTTGAAACTTGGAGTTCATATGTAGATTCATATGAATGATTCATTTGATGGGTAACTCCTGGGTTAGTGAGTCTCGTTTTATCAAAGAGCTGACTCATAAGAATCATTTGTTCATCAATCAGACTAAACAGGTGGCTGTGTAATCCAGTTCACAAATAAATGACTCTTATGAGTCGGTTTTTCTATCTGCGTGAAGCCTGTGAAGAGTGGCGGTGCAAGAAACACTGCGGTGATATGTCATGTCTGAAACACATTAATGGTCAAAAGTTTGAAACAATTAAGATTTTTAATCTTTTGAAAAAATCCTAATGCTCACCAAGGCTGCATTTATTTGATGAAAAACACAGCTAAAACAGAAATACAAGCTATGCCCACCAACAATCTTGTTAACTGAACTTGTACAAATTGAAACCACTGTTTAAATAAATAGTTAAATTACACATTGTACATCCAGGTTCACAAGAACTATTCTTACATAATACACAGATTTCTGAATTGTAATGATCCTGTGAGATCATCTATGTAAATACTCTTTCTAGATCACATTCTTTTTTATAATGAATGATTCTTTCTTTTTACTGTTACGAAAGCCTATAAATGTTTTACATTTTGAGTCACACCTGCTGGGCATGTGGAATGTACTTGCAGGACATGGGGCCAATGTCATACCTGAATGATTAGGGGAAAGAAAGCTGCTAGTTTTGGATATTGTGCGTATTTAAACTGGTTTGCCAAGAAATGTTTTCCGCATTTTCAGTCCCGCAAGTTAATGGTACAACAAATCTACCATTATCAGTGCAGTGAACTCTGGCAGGGTCATTATTAAAGGAAACATGAAGATGAAATTGTTCTAATGTGCACTTTATTTCTGCCCTTGCAGATTCACTTTCTCAGTTGAATGGTAAGAGCTCCTCTCATTCTAAAGACATCAGCATCAAGTCAAATAGTTTATGTAGAAATACTTATGTGAACAATCTCTCTTTCTCTTTCTCATAGTTTGTGGACAGGCTCCTCTAAACACTCGTATTGTGGGTGGCGTGAACGCACCCGATGGGTCGTGGCCGTGGCAGGTCAGTCTGCATAGCACTGTCTATGGAGGTCATTTTTGCGGAGGCTCCCTTATCAACAATGAATGGGTGCTGACAGCAGCTCATTGTTTACCTGAGTAAGATTCACCTAAACACACATATGCACCTGTTTTGTTTTAAAAGGTAAAAAGAATGAAAGAAAGAAAGGTTGTCGTGATGTCTTAAGATATTTTGTTATGTTTGACGTGAATGCAATGTGAAAACCTTTGGCATTCAAAGACATTTAGGTTTCAGTTTGTTCTGCCTTTCCACATTTTTTAAAATTAACGTCTTGGGCCAGTTTGAAATTCTTTTAATTTACTATTACTTTACTATAAAACAAAATTTAAAAAAAGTACTTAGCTGTTTTTTGTTGATAGTTGTGTCTTGTTGTTTCTATTTCCTTCTTTTTTCTCATGTTCACATTCTCTGATTGATTTCAGTGTCAGTGCATCCAGTCTGCGTGTGTATTTGGGAAGGATGACACAGGAGGGAGTCAATACCCATGAAATCAGTAGAAATGTTATAACGATAATCGTTCACCCCTCTTATGACAGCAACACAAATGACAATGACATCGCTCTGCTCCAGCTGTCCTCCACAGTCACCTTTAATGACTATATTAGACCCGTGTGTCTGGCGGCCCAGAGCAGCGTCTTCACTTCTGGCACCAGCAGCTGGATCACAGGCTGGGGAGATGTTCAAGCTGGAGGTACAAACACACGCTAACCCATTCATTTAAGTGTATATCTACTCCTAACATCACTAATAGATGGTTGTGTGTGTGTTTTGGTGTTCAGAGGATTTACCATCTCCTGGGATCCTGCAGGAGACTATGGTTCCAGTGGTGGGCAATATTCTATGCAATGTTTTGCTGGGTTTTGGATCTGTTACCAGCAACATGATGTGTGCTGGTTTAACACAGGGAGGCAAAGACACCTGCCAGGTACAACAATTATATTTTATTTATATTTTTTTGCATTTACATTGTCTATTTAGGATAAATGCTTAAAATTATACCTGTACATAATACCTGTACATACAAAACTGTCTATTGTATTGCACTTGTACATACAACTGTCAATTTGTATAGTGTTACTCTCTATTTTACTTGTTCTATTTTTTTATACTTTTATTATCTGTGTTTTTTGTTCTGTCATTGTCATCCTGTTGCACTGCGGAAGCTTCTGTCAAGAAAACAAATTCCTCGTATGTGTAAACATACCTGGCAATAAAGCTCATTCTGATTCTGAAATTAAGTAGCTCCAGTACACTCTGTTACCAAAAAAGAACTAAAATTTGTTTTGTACCTTTATAACACACTGACAACCACCAAAAACCCACAGGTGAAATACAAAACGCCATTAAGGTAACTCTAAAATACTGCAATAAATATTTATTTAACAACACAAGATGTAAAATGAAACCCTGATGTACAACAAAAAACTAAGATGAAACAGTTATTTCAATGAAGAAAACATTAGAGAAAGTGTCACACGGGGAATTCTGGACATGTCTTCACTGTCAATTTTAGGATAACATTGTTTCCTTACAAAACTGTAATTTTAATTTTTACTGTATACAGGTTTTTACTGTAGCATTTTTATAGCCTTTTACTGTTAAAATTACACATTCTGTACATGAAACACATGGGCTGTATTGCTTCTGTGGGGCAAAGGCTGGAGTAGAGAGAGCTGTCTTGATAAGAAGAATAAGAATCTCCTTTTTCTTGTCCCTCTCTGTAGGGGGATTCTGGTGGTCCAATGGTGAGCAGGCAGTGTTCAGTGTGGGTTCAGTCTGGTATCACCAGCTGGGGTTATGGCTGTGCTGATCCCAACTCTCCTGGTGTTTACACCCGCGTGTCTCGATATCAGAGTTGGATCACCAACAGAATTGGTCAGAACCTGCCAGGATTTGTCACCTTCAACCCCCCGACCTCATGCTCCTCTGCAAGCCTAAGTAAAAATCTCTCTAACACCTACACAGCGTATACCCATTAAACAGAGCATATTTGTTTGACTAATGCAAAATGATTTGTATGTGCAGCCTCAACCTCCTGTAGGGGGAGATGCAATGAGAAGTACAACATTCGCTTTCGCTGCAACTGCAATACTAACTGCATTTTAAACTGCTGCAAAGATTACAGACAGCGTTGTGCCAGTAAGTTCAAACACATTCATTTCAGTAAAAAACAAAAAAACAAATGCACTTTTAGAAAACTTATTTCACACCTTTAATTGAAGGTGATTGTTAATGGGTGTATAAAGACAATGTTTTTATTTTCAAGATCTTTGGTAGCACTTTACAATAAGATTCCATTTGTGAACATTAGTTGTATCTGTTATTATAATTTAATGGACCTGAGCTAACATGAACCAACAATGGACAGTTGTACGTTAACTAATACAGCCTTGTTGTAAAGTGCTACCAGTTCATTTTATTAAATGTCTTGAAAAGGGTTTATTATTTTTTTTAAATAAATGCCACTTGCTCTGATATTTTGATACATAATACAGATATACAATTCTGCACACATTTTACGTAACCAAAAAAAAAAGTCATATTTTTATTACTGCACACCATAACATGCATTAAACACACACTTTGCATATATAAAAAGTAAAGTAAAAAGTAACTCTCTCTTGCTTAATTTCACAATTTATATTTTTGTTTTTGTGTCTCTGCAGTGTGAGGTATGTCATATTCCTTGGATTATATGAAAAACAGGCAGGATGATCTTTACCTGCTTGTTCAGAGATTTTACTTCACTGCTGCTTTAGATGCGCTGCGCAGTCAGAAATGAGCACCAATGCAAACACAGTCAAAGAACTGCTGCACTGACTTCACTCAGGGGTGTAAACATTATGTTCAACATCTGTTAACAAAACACTTAGCTCAGTCCAGTAGAATCCTTTTGTTTTTCTCTTTCTAAACCAGCATGTTACCAACAAGATTAAATGTAGGCCCAGGCAACTTTTTTTTTTCATTTAGCATTTGCACATTTCTTTAAAAAAAATGTTATATATAACATAATTACTTGAAAATTTAAACTGATTTCTTTCTTTGTGATCACCATACATTTACACATTAAGCGGATGTTTTTATCCAAAGTGGCTTACGCATGAGGAACAAAGCAACAATCCAACATTTATAGTACACAATGCCAGATTTATGAGACAACTAGATTAGAAAACCAGCTAGAGAACAGAAGTAGTACAGAGATATTGTGTGTGTGTGTGTGTGTGTGCTTGCGGAAGTGGTGTGTCATTTCTGATGAAGAATAAGTGGTGATTTCTCTAAGTTCAACTTTATTTCTGTCACACAATTCTTGATATGTAGTTTTTGTATTATGTAATGTAAGTGTAATGATACGCCATGACTTTTATCAGAATCATTAAATCAAAAAAACACTGTCTGTTTTTTAATGGCTTTTGCTGTAATAAATCTCTCCAACAGGGGGCGATGTGAGCACACGACAAACCTGTAATGAGTACATAGCAACCACACACTTCACTGGCACTTGGAGACTGAGGTCTCTGCAGAGCAAAAGTGGGCGTTTCTGAATTTCTGGGCGTTTTCAAACTGCTGGGTGTTTCTAAATCATGCAATCAAAATGATTCACCTGACCTAACCCCACCCCTAAACCTACCATCACTATGACGTCAGCCAATCAGGTAACATGGTCTAAAAACACCCCGATCTGGTAACTCCCATTACTTTTTTGCAGAGACCTATACTTGGGGCACTAATAAGACACTGATAGTAATGCAGCAGGACTTCAGTATAAAGTCTGTTAGCATAAAGTTTAGTCAGATTCGGCACCAGCGCAACACTGAAGAGGGGCATCTGAAATAATGAAAGGGGGTGATGACGCAACGCAAAGTATTATAATATGGCCTAGTATCCACTTCCTATGTTGAAGTGATCCATTTACGCATTTGTCGGTCATAAACAAACCTGTCTTTACGCAATGCGTCTTGCAAAACATTGAGTAATAATCTTGCATAAAACAAAAACTTGCCTAGATAACATATTTAATATTATAATAACATATTTGCACATTTGGCTCAATATTCATGATATAAACACGTTTTAGATCATGAACATGTCTTAGATACAAAATTTCAGCAGGTTTACAATGAATCCAGACAAGTTACCATGATACCGCCACCAAATATAATGCAGCTGCTTTATAACACACTTATTTAGTGCCTGCACTGTAACCAGTGACAAACAATAACAACAGAGTGAAATAATCACTAACTATGACCAATTATAGGCTACTCTAAAAAAATCATACTTTACTGATATGAAGGAATGTTCCCCATATTGGTTTATTTTAACAGGTGTCTTACCTTATTTCGAATTTCGCACTAACTTGAAATGAAAGGATAATGTCCCGGGACTCCTGGCTGAAAATTACCAGTACATTTTCTATTATTTTTCAGTGTAGCCCTTAACGTAGGTTAATGTGACAAACGTGCATCAACTAAAAACGGTCCTTAACTTAAATGTTGCTATATTATTTTAATATTAATGCTCAAAATCCAATACGTTTGTGATTTTTTTTTTAAATAGTCTATTCTATTTCCTCTTTAAAATCCATTTTCACTTTTGTCTTGGAGGCAGGATAGTCCAGTTGAGCAGGTATGGTTGAGTTTATTTTGTTATTGATTATTAGAGGCAGGTAAATCTGGACTCAATGATAACACAAATAATAACTGGCATCCCAAATAGCACAGAATGTCTAGTCTCCGTGAATGATTTACAAAATAAATTTCCTTTAAAATATTGCAGATTTAGATTTCTGTCCAAAGCCATAGGCAATAAATAGGTCCTTGAAAGATGACTTTGTGAACTGATCAAATTTGCCATGTCAGCCCAATAACATGCTTCTCAAGCATTAAAAGTCTTTTTTTGCACAAAACGCCTCTGGTGTAACTTGCAAAACACCAGTCACAAATGTGTTCATGTCATGTTGGAATTAGCAGAATTACGAGCTGAGTCAATTTTAGCTATTCTGTACTAGTTTTTTAAAACATTTCAAAAACTGGACGTCAGAGAACTTTTAGAAATAATGTTTTCATAACTTAATAGGAAGGTTAGTAAAACATTCTTAGGACATAATTGGTTGAATTACTTTTGCCTCTCTGTTGTAAGTCGCTTTGAATAAAAGCGTCTGCTAAATGCTCAAATGTAAATGGCTGCCTATCTATCTAGCTTAGATCAGTTAGTCTGAATTTGAAGTTGTGAATCATGCTTATCTGGAACTTATCTTGCGCAAATACAGCTGTGCCATCATGATTTAGAGATTTAATATCTGTACAGCTTCACTTGAAAGTTCAGAATATCAGGCTTTCCTGCAACTGATCTCCTTAATTCATATATAAGAAAGTTTATACACTAATAAACAGGCAATATTGCTGTGATTCAGTATGTCCTATTTATCAGCCAAACTGCTTGTATATTTTTGGTGTCTACTGTGTAAACACTTTGTTCTTTGTCTAGGGATATTGTGCTGCTGTCATAAACCTTCATTTAACAACCAAATTGAAATTATGCTTCAGCGAAGGTGGTGGTTGTTATAATTGTTTAAACAGTTTCAACCTTTATGACTTGTTATATTAAAAAAAGATGTACATACAGAACAATCAGTGATTTAAAGGATGATATAAATTTAGATTTATACAATAGTTCCAGTTCTCTAATTTGATTAGTCAAGCAAGCTGCTTTCCACAAGTGACAAAAACATAAATATTAACCTAAATGAATCAACAAAGTAAAAGAACAGCAAGACGTTGGCAAATTTTTCTTTTCTTTCTTTCTTTCTTTCTTTCTCCATACTGGCAAAATACCGTTACTGTGTAAGTTTCCTCCAGGATTGTGCAACAGAGTTGGCTCACAGTGACCTCACATTTGATCACAGACGTCTCAAGCACACGCACACATAACGTATTGTGGTAAAACATCAGTACCAGTTATGAGGTTAAAGGAGACTGTGGAGGCGTGGCTGGAGGGTATATTTGACAAAACAGAAAAGAGACATATGTACGCAGAGACAAATTGCACTAAAAAGGGAACAAACTAGATACAGCTATAAAAATCAAGGAGGAAACAGAACTAGAGAATAGAGTAAAGGATGGACACCACAGCTGTTGCAAGGTAAGCCACTGACAGCCAGAAATATCTTTTTCTTTGACTAATGAATTCTTTCTGTGCTTTAACAGTTTAATTGTGTTGTTATTTTATTTTATTTTTTTACTAAACTATATTATACTTCATGTTATAGATAATTGCTGGTGAAAATTGCCCTCAAATACAAGTAGCATAAAATGGCCCTGTGTTAATAGCCTATGCTTATATTTTGCAAATGTGCTGACAGACAGCTTAAAGGGATAGTTGAAAAATCCGTCACCATTTAAAGTCATTCTAAACTATTTTCTTTCTTCTGTGGAACATTTAAAAAAAAAAAAAAAAAAAAAAAAAGATTTTGTAAGAAATGTCTAGGTGTTTGTCCATATGTGGAAGTCAGTGGTAACCAAAACTGTGTGGTTCATCATATCTTCTTTTGTGTAAATGGAAGTCATACAGGTTTGGAGCAAAATGAGTAAAGTAAATGATGAGAATTTCCATTTGAGGGTGAACTATCTCTTTAATTCATTATGAACTGAATTAAATTAATTTCAAAATAATCCATACAATGCACTTCCATTTAATGATATATAGGATAAATTACTGTACAATGTAGCTACTAAGCAGTACCGCACTAGAAATATTCGTAATCACAGATGTAGTGATATTTAGATTAGTATGGAAGCAAATGTTACTCACCTTATTTTTCCCGTATAGCGAGCGCGGGCTTTGTAAATTTTATGTGCGAGGCTTCCGGTCTCATCTGCTTTCAGCTAGATGTACAAAACCATATATGTACAAAACAGCTCGTTTTGTTCCTGAGTGAATTGGTTGAAGGAGTCGTTGAAGATTTGTAACAAATTCGACGACTATAACTTTTGTTATTTTCAGTCAGTCTAACAAAATGCACTCTATTGTCAGTAAAGAACTGTTTGTTTGTTTGTTAATAATAATAATAATAATAATAAGCAAGTAAAAATAAATACAAAAAGTGTCGTTTATTTTATAAATAGGCCTAGGCTATAAATTGTAGATCTTTATTTAAAAATAGTTTAAAATGTAATTATGTATGATCTCGGTTTGTATTAAGAAGAAAAGGCAGTCTTTTAAAATGTCCATAATGCTTGTTGTCTGTATTGCTCACACTGTTATGGGGGCAGGGGGGAAACAAAGGTGAGATATTCAGAGGTGCTTTACCAGGATGTGGTTTGTAGTGACCATAAACTGTGGCATTCAGTTTCAGAAAAATGAAACCAGCAACTCTTAAAGTGACATGTGGACAATAAAACATGCACACCGCATGTTTGTGCTTATATAAATACAAAAAAAAAAATGCATGACCTAGCCTATTTATAAGGACCTCAAAGATGTTGACTTTAATGAGCTTACTGTTTTGTCTTCTCAGGATGTGGAATGACACAGATCTTCTAAGAAATGATACCTTTTCTTGTGCGTCCCCGTCTGTGGAGGGCTACCGTTACTTTGGCGTCCTCTTGGGATCAGCTGTGACCATAGTAGGAACCATAGGGAATATTCTGACGGTCCTCGCCTTTGCTACTGATGCCAGCCTGAGGACACGTTTCAACGTTCTCATAGTAAACCTTGCCCTCGCTGACCTTCTTTACTGCACAATGCTCCAACCGGTCAGCGTTGACTCATACCTGCACCTGCACTGGAGAGGTGGAGCCACGTGGTGCCGTATGTTTGGATTCCTCCTGTTCCTGTCCAACAGCGTGTCCATTATTACATTATGCCTCATTGCTATGAGCCGTTACTTGGTTGTTGCGCATCGCACTTCTCGCTGTGCCTGTCTGCTCCTGTCCCACCGTGGAGTGGCGGCGCTCCTCATCTCATCCTGGCTACTGGGTGTAGCCAGTTTCGCCCCACTTTGGCCCGTCTACGTGTTTGCCCCGCAAGTGTGCACCTGCAGTTTTCACCGCACTAAAGGGCGGCCTTACACCACTGTGCTGCTTTTCCTGTACTTTTTCTTGGGCTTGGGTTGCGTGGGTCTTTTCTACTTTCTGATCTACCGTAAAGTGCGTGTAGCCGCTAAGGCTTTTCTGAAGTACAGGCCCAGTCGTCGCTCATCAAAACGCAAGAGGGCTGAAGCCGAAGCGACAACAGATGACAGCGGGATCAGTGCTGGAGCTTCAACAACTCAAAGCTGTGAGATCAGTCATGATGAGGCAGGAGTGGAGCAGAATAAGAACAAAGCGCAGGAGAACTCTGAGGGCCACACAACCACACAAGAACCAAAAAACTCCATTCAAGATGCCTCAAAAGAGACAGAAACATCTTCTAAACCAGCTCCGGTAAAAATCCAGACCACTCCAGCTGCCAACTCAGGAGAGGACAGTGAATTTAAGCGTGTAACTCGAATGTGTTTCACAGTCTTCTTGTGTTTCGTCGGCTGTTTTGCGCCATTTCTGCTGTTGAATGTCGCTGATAAGGCGAACCGCGCGCCACAGATCATTCATATGTTCTGTGCAAACCTCACTTGGTTAAATAGTTGCATTAACCCTTTGTTGTACGCAGCCATGAACCGGCAGTTTAACCAGGCCTACAAAGACATACTACGCAAAGCTGTACATCCATTAACCTGGATATGGAGAACTCGTCGGTTCAGAATAATATAAGCAATTATGAAGAATGTTATCCAAGTCATTTCAATCTGAAAGCTACTGCTTTTTAAGTGATCTTGCACTGTAGATGTTCAGTGACTTTACATATTATGCATAATTAAACATGGAGCTGCATTCTGTTCATTCTGTGGAGAACATCACAGTTCTCAGGTATATCTTTATTCACCTCCAAAGCACAATTATAGCAATACAACCAAATCTAACTCAAAATTACAATTTATGTATTATGTTCTGTTTTATTTTCCATTCACTTTCTATATTGTCAAATAGCTTGTACTTCTTTATTTAGCTCATATTTGCCTATAATGGTCTGTAGGCATTTCTTTCTCAAGCGGTGGGATTTTCCAGTTCCATCAAAGATCGGAAAGAAAACGTGTCATGTGGCTTTTCACTGCAAAGGCACAAACTTCCTCTGTTTCATTTCCTCATTTTTCTGATTGCACATATGCAGTAATCATGCGTGCCACCACAGGAATGATTCATAATGACATAACCTTACGCACAAATGAACATGGGAGTTTGAAGCTGGGCGATGGAGAAAACAAGAACAGACAAGCCTCACTGCTTCATTTATTACCTCACATAGGAAACCACAAGAGTTTCTTAAGTCCTCTTTTGCTTGCTGTGTTGTTTCCATTTTGATTTCTTCTGTTTAAGCTGAACCTCCAGAATCTGAGATAACTTGTATGATTTTATTTTTACTAAGGATTATTTGCACAATTCCTCGAAATGTAGGTGGATCTATAATGTGTGTATATTGCACATCATATCAGTGTTCTATAATTAAAATAAAATTCAAAATGATAACATGTATTTGAATTTCTTTCTGAACTGCTTCTTTTAAAATAAAGTAACAAATAAAATTTAAAGTCAGCAAAAATGCTTTTCCTGTTAAAGTTGTGGCACAGAATGTATATGCACTTGCTTCGGTCATAATGGAGAGTAAAGTTTGTTTGAATCTGTCCAGATCCCATTTTTATTATCTATTTGAATTTTATGTGTTTTTATATTACCATCTGAAGTCAGCTTCCAGGTTTTTTCAAGCTGGACACGAAACCAAGCATTTCCAGACAAGTGTTCCTGACAGTGTAATCTGTAAAAATTCTTAACATTGCAACAAAGGAAGAGCTGTATCACAAATGACGTCAAAGATAAGGTCTCATTGTATTTAGAAATTTAAGGTCATCAGACAAAATCCCAGGTATCATGCTCATGGATCTCAGAATGGCCACAAGAGTCAGTTATTATATTATTTGTGAAATCAATGTTTAATAAGTCACACCAATTCCAAATCCAGTTTGCAAGTCTATATGTGAAATGCATGTGTGAACACTGGACAAATCCAATTTTGTCCCTGTGTAAGGGAACAGATGGTAACCTAACTGGTTTTAACTTAACATTTTGCTTGATCAGGTAAGTGTCTTGCTTTTCAATTAGAAGGACATCATGACAGACTTTTCTCTCGTTAGATGTTTTATTGGAGAATATTGTACCATTGTTAACACTCAGGTATTTCAACTCTACAGTGTCTTGTTCTCAGATACAAAACACATTACAGTAAAGTTGACAGTGGACACGATGCAAATCTTGGTTACATGCATTTGAAACAAAGTCTACAAATTCAAAAAGAAGTGCTCATGGGGTAACGAAATGATTCTGCAAGAAAGTGATTAAACAGCTTTGATATGGTATTTCATTTCAGAGAGAAAAAAAAGAGAAGGAAATGTGGGGGGGGGGAGGGGGACTATTTGGTCCTTTTTTCTCTCTAAAAGATTTTGTCCAATCTCCTCCAGGACCCAACAGATTCAGTTAGAGGAACACATCCACTTTATCTGTAAACACTGTTACACAACAAATCATTTCACTTACCAAGAAATCAGAAGCATTCTATTCTTACACATTTCCACTCAAGTGCATTTTTTCTGCCATCAGAAATCACAGTGTTACTCTCAGAGTAATCATACAATCAGTCTAATTCAAATTCATTTTGTTTAAAGGGAAAGGGAAGTGGTGTGTGGCCAAGTATGGTGACCCATACTCAGAATTTGTCCTCTGCATTTAACCCATCCAAGTGCATGCACACAGTAGTGAACATACACCCAGAGCAGTGGGCAGCCAATGCTGCGGCACCCGGGGAGCAGTTTGGGGGTTTGGTGCCTTGCTCAAGGGTCTCACCTCAGTCATGGTATTAAGGGTGGAGAGAGTGCTGGTTATTCACTCCCCCCACCTACAATCTCTGCCGGACCTGAGACTCGAACCCACAACCTTTGGGTTACAAGTCCAACTCTCTATCCATTAGGCCACGGCTGCCCTACCCTTTAAAAGATATTAACATCTAAAACAAACATTATCAAGTATTTTCACCAGAGAGATAAGCCTCTGAATAATCTGCCTTCAACTGGGATAACAGAACTTATTGCAACTTTCAAAATAATAGAGCAGTGTCAAAATAATAATTTACATTTTCAAATAGGATCTGCCTAATCAAAACTCTGTAATTGATGACTCAACTATCCAGTACCAAAAACAGGATAATGAAGTATTTCTATTGGCTTCAAGTTGGGCAGTTTAGTGAAAGCCATCAAATCAAAAAGCAAAGCATTCAGGACTTTTCTACAATCTCAATAGTGGTTATACACAATAAAAATTGATCATAAAAGACAAAAAAGTGAAGGTGCCTCAAATCCTAGAGTTAAAGACTACTATAAAAGCATCATTAACATTGGTGCCTGTAAATGTCAAATGAAGTGATAACATTTAAACCAAGCACTATTTTAAGGTGCTTTAAATGCATTGTTGCTATTGCAAAGACATCTTTCACTTTTTGAACTTAGAAATTGCACTGTGTGCACGGAGAACTTGTTCTATAGTCATAAATGCATGCACAAAAACGTCTTTGCTGTTGAGATGCTTTTTAAACCATTAGCTCAAAGCTAATGCCTGATTCACATTACTAAAGGTGTTTGACACATTAATAAAGTTTATTGCTTTCACCATCAAATTATCTTTCCAATAAGGCCCAGTTAATTAGAATAAAAGAATACAAACTGTTCTTTTGACCTGCATAAAAGCTGATTGTATGCTTGGATCATAAAACCATGATCTTTACTTGGGTCAAATGGAATATGTATTTTTTACATAAATAGTCATCCAAACTCTATTCTCTAACTCTTATCTCCACTAATCTCCATTTGCAAAAGTGCTCTGATATTGTTTGAATTAATTGCAAAAATTTTTTATAGGGACGAATATTTGCTAGCAGCTTACGAATAGTGAGATCACAAGACCTCATCCTAAAGGTTCTTTTTTGACCTCTAAGCCTTTTCAAAGGCTTTACTCTAATAAAGGAATAGACATAAGTAACATGACTGGATGTGTAGACATTCAGATATAAACACTAAATGGATAAAGTAATAATGAAATCAGTACTGAAAATAAGATGCGCTGTATTTTGCCTGTCTACTTGATACATATTTACATCAAATCAGAGTTACGGAAATCATTATACGGCTTGAGATTTAGCTAACCACATGGATCATGGATTTGTGTTAGATGGATGAAATTCAGGGGGTCAGCGGTATGCTGGGATAGCCAAGGTCTTGAAAACCAGGATCAAGGACATCTGACTCCTCCGGCAGCATACGAATGCCATTTAGGATGTTTGGAGAGTTTATAAAGTCATGCCATGAGACATTAACATCAATATCTGGAGAGAATGCTTCTGCAAGGATATCCACAGAGCTCTCTGAAAAGTGGTGTTGGAGGCCTGATGGTGAAGTGTGGGGGGCAGTTGGAGAAAATGCATCTGGAACAGTGCACTCGCTATCACTATCCAAAATACTGTTAAGCATATCTTCATCAATGGTAGTGCTGGAGAGCATTGGAGACTTCTCAAACACTTGGAGCAACAAGTCATCATCACCGGCATCAGGAAAAGAAGAAGGGTCTTTTAAACATGAAGGAGATGAGAAAGCAAGAGAGATGTTATAAACCCAATAGCATCATTACAATAATAACATCTTGTATTTCTGATACTCTTTAGCTTCACTTTTTAAAAATAAAGGTTCCAAAGGGAGGTTTTCACCATCGCTCTGACATAGAAGAACCATATTTAGATCCTCAAAGTACCTTTCAGTAAAGAACCTTTTTTTAGTCTGAAGAACATTTTAATAATCTAATAAACCTTTTTACACTATAAAGAACCTTTTGTGCAGTGGAAAGATCCAAAGGATGTAAAAGGTTCTTCACGGAACCATAAATGCCAATAAAAAACCTTTATTCTTAAGAGTGTTGGGTCAGCTTTAGAGATGCACACTATATCGGTACCATATCAGTTATCAGCCGGTTTTAGAGATTGCTCATTTTTGCCCAGTCAAACATTTATATAACCACTGCTGTCATCTAACGCTCAAAGTTAATCTTTAAAAACACCAAAAATCTAATAACCCTGTTAAAATGAAATCTTTAGCAAATCTCAAAATGAATATTCATTTTTCATAGTGTTCATTAATACAGTATAAACATGTAAAACCACTCATTTTAGTGTTTGACTTCTATTATTAATTTATTTAATCAAAACAGTGCAGAATTTCAAAATCGGCCATAACTTCATCTTATCGATATCGGTGCATCCCTATATTATGCATGTGCATGTGGCATGCAACCTCAAGCTTCCACAAACATTGTTAAATCAGTGTTACTGTTATGGTTAGATTTGTGTTATAGAAAAACAGCAACACCACAGTCACAGCCCACCACACAAACACAAGGTCTCGTTGTGCAAAGTGAACCAAATGCACTTGGGCAGAGAAAGAAAGAAAGGAAGAATCTAAACAAAATGACAAAGTTGACTGGGCCTCTGAATGACAGAGAAGCATCCATAAAGGTAGCATCTATATTTATCAGAAAGCCTTTTGCAAACACGACACATTTGGTGACCATCCAGCAAATCAGATGCAGGTTAGGGTTGAGCTGATTGGATTTGGAGGGGCCGTGGAGGCGGGACTCACCTCTGTCCTGTGTGGACAGGTCAGATTCTGGCCCCTCTCTGACGCCAGAACAGCCTTTCCTGCAGCAATCAAGCACAGATCACTCCAGTAAACCAGCAGAAAAGCCATCTCAGTGTCTACTAACTCCAGAGTCTTACAGTCTGTTCACTCCAGAGCTTCACATCATCACACTTATCCTCAAGTAATATTGCTGTAACGTCTAGAATGCGGTTATCTCACAATACGACCCTCACATCACATAATAACATCTAGTGATAACCTGTATAACCTCTACACAGGCAGCAATAAAAAGTATGGCAAAGTACATCTTGTTTCTAAGGTCCAGATATACTTCATTTTCCATGTTCCGCTCCTTTCGCAGACGACGAAGATTACGCCTGCATGTGTGCGGGACCAAATTTGCAGTAATGAAGCACTGAACTAAGGCTAGTCGATATATTTCGAGTTCACAAATTAGCTGGTGATAAAACGAAACAATATCACGAATAGTTGTAGTAATGCGCTTTTTATTTGCCTTGCAAATTTCCACTATTATTATTGACTATAGCCCTATTCGCACGGGATTAGTATTACCTGGTGACCTCCAGTCATTTGTAATAATTGCGGAGGTTGTCTGTGATCTTAATCCCGTGCGAATCGGCCATGTCTGTAATTTGTAAAGTAAAAATTCCTCCACAAATGACCTACCATATTTCGCCGAACACCGAGGTCCTGTGATAAAATTAGTCCCGTGCGAATCGGCATCTCTGTGATTTGGCCCGCATTTGCTTGGTCGTATATCATTTTTCAAGTTTTTTGTTTCCTGTGCGCCTTTTTATCCATCTTTCGTGAAGAATGGAGCTGCGTTGGAGTGTTTGATAGTATTTTGGGTGCTGTCATATATCGCTACACAATTTGCAGAAAGAGAAAGCTGAAAAGGTTTTGAGGTTAATGTGTTACGAATAAATCAAGCATAAAGCTTGAGATATTACTTTAACCTGGTGAAATGTAAATGACATAGGGCACGAAACTATATTAGTTTCTTTTTTTTAAAATCCATCTAATTGGACCATAGAACGGGACTCTCAAAGCCTTGACATCCGGGTATCCGGGAGATAAGTCAGTAAATTCGAGTAAAATCACAGGCTTCGCTTATCCCGTGCGAATGCACCACACGAAATTCAGATGTGGGGGGGTAATTTCAAAATCACACAGGGTCCCCAGATAATACTAATCCCGTGCGAATAGGGCTTATTACTGACTATTATTTCCTCACAAGTATAAACACAGATAATAAGATGATTAAAACTTTAGGAGCAAAAAAAGTGTTTTCAAATTCAAGAATCAGTCCAAACTTTTAATGAATCATTTCAAAACAACTGATTCAACTAGTAAATATTGCCATTTATGTATGATATCTTTTGTATACAAATGAAGCTGATTACATTTTCTTAATTGTTTATGATGAAACATTGAAATCTATTTGGCTACAATGGCTGCTTGGTTGAAATTATGAGGGGGAAAAAAGAAAAAAAAAAAAACCCACAAGATACATACTAAATCACTGAAAGGCTGAAAAACTGCTTTTTAAACAGCAAAACAGTAAACACCAGACCAGAGACAGCACATGTGCACTGTCATAAATGTTACGTAATTATGCAAATTATGCAAACACCCAACACGCAAACCAATGAACAAACACAGACTTACTCTTTAGAGATGAAAACCAGTTTGGTTTTGAGGTACTTCAGGTAAGGATTCTCCTCTGAAACAAAAACATCACAAGACAAAGAAAATGATTTTTGGGTGAAACTATTTAGTACTTGTTTCATTAAATAGGTTAGTTCAAACAAATGTTATATTTATACTAAATGAAAGCATAAAGAAAAGAAAGCTCTAATTAAGTAAATATTACTTGGGGTAACTTTTTAAATATTAATATTTATTTCAAAATAAGTGTAATATTTATATGCAGTCTTAAGGGAAAATGTCAAAAATGTTTTCATTTACTTCTTGTTACAAAGCCTGAAATTCACCACATTCAACAAACAACTTGCCTCCAGTCTTTTCACTGTAGTATTTGCCAAAGGCCTGGTCTTTGGGAGTGTTTGGGTAAAGGTAACACAGTGGGTTAACTGGAATATTTTCTGCCACCATGATCCGAAAGTTGCAGAGGATATCAGGTAAAGCAATCTGCTTCAGGTCAGTACTGGTGAATGGTCTCACTGTTTGCACACTCGGAGTGCCTAACAAAAAAATAAATAATGTGTATTCAGTCTCACATTCACTGAAGCCTGTGTGGCCAAATACTGAACTATGTCTGAAAGAAGTATATATGAAGTGGTTTACCATCGTTAGCGTACTGCACCCAGCTGAACGTGATTCCTCCATCTTTGATGCTTTCGCTAAAACGCAACAGGAAAGTGCCATTCTGCTTCTTCTTTAACAGAAGTCTCTCCTTCCCCTTGCTGACAAAGCCCATTATAGACCTACAGTAACAAACACACTTGTGTTGAAAACATACACACTTCCTGATGATTTTTTAATCTACTTATCTATATATGGCATCCATACCCATCACTCCACAGGTCTGACAGGTAGAGTTTAACCAGGGTTAGAATGCCATCCAGCCACACCCACAGGGTGAAGTTTGTATCAGGGAGGTTCTCCTAAATCACACACAGACAACCATGAGTAAACAAAACACTCATACATCCATATCAGGCATTTCACAAAGACGTGCATAACTTGCATTTACCTTACTGAACTTGGTCCAGGATATCTTACAGCTGTCATAGCTCTGTTGTTTACCTAATAAGAAATATTACATTATTAACAAATACAAGATAACTTTATGACTTTTACTTTACATTTAGTTATCTATTAAAGAATGAAAGATGTGGCAACTGCATACCAAAGAGCTTGATGGCGAGGGTCTCCAACTGGTCATTGTCTAGACCACGTTTCCCACAGGAGAGAAACTGCCAACTTAGCATTTCCCCAAACTGTGGCCAAGTGGCTGCAGGAGACGTTTCAAAAAACTTGACGTTCTAGATGCACACACAATAAAGTGAATTGTAGTGATGCAAATAATGAAAAAAATGATTCTCTTATGATGATTCAAGCTTTTCATGAACCTAAAGCAACTCTTGCTCCTGACCTTGGGATCTGAACAGAGCATGTTAAACCACAGGACAGATGCCCAAGCACTCTGCTGCTGACTGGAGTTTGAAATCACCACAACAGGAAGGGAAGAGGTCTGGGATGGAAAAAGGAAGTATGGTCATAAAAACTGGACTGCCAAATCTATGGAATGTTTAAACATTACTGAGGATGTTTTGAATGAGGAAAAGATGTTTCACCTCCAAAGAGACAGACAGGCCTTGATAGTCAAGCTGTGTTTGAAAGGTTATCCTGTGCAGTTCTTCAGTCACACTCAATGAGAGCTGCACAGAACACAAAACCGGATTTATAACATGAACATGAACTCTGAATTCTGATTATTTTTATTACGACTTCTAAATATCGCCAGTACTGTAATTCAATGTGTTTTATTAGAAGTGACACTTATTGTGTTTTCATACTCATTTGGAGTGTTTGTTTCATAACCTGGCATGTTTTATCCATTAGTTTGGTTCGTTTAGGTATACTTCAAAAATTGCAATCAGACCCATACCAAAAATATTGGCTTGAGATCGACTGAATGAAATGGTCTTGGCCCAAATAAAAAAAACTGTGGAGTGGTTCGCTTGTGGCGAGAAAGCAATCCAACTCGACAGACCAACAAACTTAGCTGTATCATAACTTTACAAGTTAGAGAGGGAATCGAGGCTTACTGTATACATTTATGTGTTTAACAACAGCTAGTCTCCAGAGCTAACTTGTCGATCCTTCTTGATAGGCGTTCAGTTTAACCAATGAAAAGACAGTTATACACACATGACTTAATAATCAGTAAATCAATAATACTAAGTATTATTAATATTATTAAGTAGTAAGTAGTAATATATATTTATTTACTAACTGCTTGTTTTCTTAAAAAAAACTAACACTAGCTTCTCTATTCTTTTTTCTATTCTATCTATTCCTTTTTATTTATTATAGAATTAACAAAAGCAAAAAGGCCTCTAAAACTAGCTTGCTCTATTCTTTTTCTATTCTATCTGTTTTCTTATATAATTTTAAAAAAACCTTGCTACATGTATTGCGTTAAGCTAACTGAGACTTGTTATAGCACATATCATTGCTCTTTTGTTGATTTTGATTGCTTCCTTTGTCCTCATTTGTAAGACGCTTTGGATAAAAGCGTCTGTTAAATGACTAAACGTAAATGTAAATGTAATCACATTTTGGGTGTGCTTTGAAATGTTTACTTGTGAAAGCAAACCAAACCAAGGAGAAAATGCATTGCAATAATTTAAGCCCCTGTTCTGGAACAAAGCAAACGATCTACAGATGTGGAAATGCCCTTAATCTGCATTGACTGTAGAAACCAGTCTTGTTTCTGTTGTTGACTCTCTGCTGGATTTATGCATGTTACGTGCAACAATTTAATTAATAGCATTTATTATACATAAGATCCTTAGAAAACTCACATCATTGATTCCTTTTCCTCCACCACCTACTTTCTGATCTTTCAAAGTCTGTGAAAAAGCACATATACAAAATTATTTATCATTAGCACAATTCATAACCAACGATTTATCTTTTTATCTTTGTAATCATAATTTGGTTAAAAAAAATTTAACATGGTCCACTGCCAAATTGTCTACCACGGTATATTATCTCCGATGTTTTGTGCCGTCACTTAATATTAGTATTATTAGAATCAGAAAATGCTGATGGTGATGTTGATAATGTTACTTTGTTTGGCAATACATTCAAACTCACACTGGAAGGACTCACCAAATGTCTGAAATCAGCGACCATGCCCCCATTCATACTCTCAGCCATGTTAAGAGCTTTACTTAAAGTACCCAGCACATTAAATTTCCGAAACCTACAATATAAACGCATATAAACACATATGAATACAAACATGGTATTTAAAATAACAGTCATGAATTTGTGGGGTGGGGTGATAAAAATCTGTGTAAGTGAACACTCACCCTTTTAGTTGTGAAGCAACACTAAACAAAAAAAATGGAGGAAAGAGATTCTTTAAATTAAGGATTCTTAACAACCAACTGACTAATTTGAAACCATATCAAAAGATAAACCTAACAAGAATGACTCCCAGATTCTATAGTCTCAGAAATAAAAATCATACAAAACGAGGAAAAAAGAGAGACAGTGATCTTACTTGTTAACAGAAACAGTCACCTTCATAACATGGTTCAGTTCAGAAACTTTATATAACAATCTGTAAAGAGGAGAGTTATGGTCATTTTACACCTGAGGGGAAACTTTTTTTTTTTTTTTCTCCATTTCCATCTCAGCAACATGAACTAAACATTTTTACATTTAATCATTAAGCATACGAAAGCAGTACTGATATTTAAGGGAAGTAGGTAACGTTCACAAATATTTCTAAGTACTTAGTTCCTTAGAACTAATAGGGGTCATATACAGGACGGTACACTAAAATGAATTAACATATTCTCAGTTTCCTTGTTTGAAAGTATATACCTGTGTCACAAGCAATATACTGTATGACAACAAAGCATAATAATAATCATTGCTATATTAAATAGGAGCAATACTGGTTTTCACTGTTTCATAGGTGGTGTAATGCATAGAGCCTGACCTGACTTTAACTGAGAACTGAACATTTGTGCGCAGCACCAGGGGGCCTCGACCTTGTGGCATGGATGGCTGAGTCTCTACGACAAATGAGCTGAAAACACACCAACAAATAAAGAAGCACATATGCCTGAAGAGAGAGTCGTGTATGTGTTGTTTTGTACGTGTTTGAGTGTACCTCTTTATCAGGTGGGTCAGTAGAGTGTCCACTCTACTCTTTAAAGGGGGTTTTCGGACTGGGATGGGGTCATTTTCGTAGCTCATCTTCCCAACCAGCTCATCCAGCTTCTGTAAGAACTTCTGCAGCTGGAACATGCACTCAATAATTTGAGTGAACCTGCCGAAGGACACAAGCATCTTAAAAACAGATCTGAATGGTGTTTGTACAGACCATTGCTCAAAGAAATTTCTGTGCGGTTACCATTTCTCTAAGTTTTCCAGACTTGTATCATCAGGAGCACCAATGCAGGACTTCTGTTGTCTCCGCTTCCAGTCCACCAGTTCCTCGTCTATAAGTGCTGAGCGCAGAACATCAGCAGCATCCAACATAGCTGAGATATCAGACAGGAAGTTCTGAGACAATGATACAAGAACAGCATGGTTAATAAACAATTAATTTATACATTAAGTTTAGTTAACAATAATAAGCCTGAATAGAATAGAACAGACATGCACACAAAATTTGCCTACCTTTCTGCATTTATCGAGTGCATTGAGCATCTTCTGAAGCCCTACTACTTGCATTTTCTTCTCTTCTTCTGTGCAAGCTAAAGGCACATTAAATACACACACAAACACACACATTAACACCACCATATATAGTGAAATCAAAGACAGTGTTAAAATAAAGTGTGCAGCCTCACAGTCCATTCGGTGTGTCTGATATTTAAAATCAAACTCATCCTGCTGCTCCTCCAAACACCTTATGCTGTGCTCCATCACCTGCCAAATGAAACAATGAATCATGTTCTTGAACAAACACAAAAACAAACACACGCACAAATACGTGTATACTCACAGACACACACCTCTACTTTGGTCTTAAGGTCTTTCAAACTCTTTTCTACTTGTCTCTGGCTCTCCAACTCCATTGCCGCTGGCTGAACCTGCAACGTCTGCACCTGAGACATTGAGAGAGAATCAGAAGATGCTGATGATGATGTTGATAATGAGAGTGATGATGATGATGATGACACTTTAAGGTACTAACTTGCTGTGCAAGCTCTGCATCATTCAAGATTTCTCTCTCCTTCACCAGGAACCAGTTGATAATATTAGCAAGAGTATAGGGCTCCTCTTGATACTTCTGCAAATAAGTAAATGTAACCCATTATTCCATAGCTGTCAATGATTAACACTTTACTTCTGTAAATGAGAACATATCAATAACTATAACCATAAAGAAATTTTTTAACAGCTGATGATGAACAATAAAAATGGAATTATGTTCACAGCACACACAGAAATAAAAAGAACCTTATCATCAGTTGGTGTGGACGGTAACACAGTTGAGGTTATACTTATCGTGCCCAGTGTAAACAGGCCTTTAATCTATCAGTATAGTTTTTGTTTAGCATGTTTAGCATTTTTAGATCCTCAGAAATCCAGAGGGCATCGGGCATGATGGTTTTGGCAACAGAAGTACACTTACCTGAAAGTTTTGTTTGTAGCGTCTGAAATTACGCTGCAGTAGGAAACTATCTTTCTCTTGCGCAAAACGACTGAACTGGTTGTCCAGATTCTCCAAAAGCACCTGAAACAGGAACGCGGCTTGGGAGGAGTCCCGCGAAGCACGTTCCCTGTAACGCACACAGACTTGTTGATACTCCTTGATGCAGCTGTGTGCTTCTCTTCATCCATGGTTATTAATATATTTTGGAATAGAGAACTATAACAATGAATCCACAGGTTTTACTTTTTGCTCACACAGGTACTGCACTCACCAGTCCTGGCCCTCGATCCAATGCGCCAAGTAATGTCTCACTTCCATTGGGAACTCATCTCTGTTGTACAGATCAAAAGCCCTCTGTGAATACACTGTATCCAGCTGCTGCAATCGCTCCCACTGTGTCATTCTACAAAATACAAAAACAAACATTTCATATTTGTCGAAAGATCAAGGACTGGTCAGGACTAGGACTGTCCTGCCACTGCTTTGCAAGTCAGATATCCGAGCTTGAGCCCTGTTCCAGTGGTTATTTTCAAAAACAAGCCAAGGAAAGAAATCCCTGAGTTGTTTGGAAGTTGAAGCACAGAATAATAATGTATGACAAAACTCTTCAACATACCATTTTTTATTCTAAGGGCAAAAAGGGAGTCATATTGAACATTTTTTGGTCAGTAAGAATTGTTCATGTATGAAAAAGCACTGTAGAGATTTTTCCAAAAAAAAAAAAAAAAAAATTTGACAGTAAACCCATTTATAATGTTTCAGAAGATTCCTATTTCAAATAAATGTTTTTTTTCACTTTTTATTCATCAAAGAATGATTAAAAAAAAAAAAAAAAAAAAAAAAGT